>OV928035.1:0-20000 GCA_931315375.2 Opisthograptis luteolata
CTAACCTAACCTAACTAACCTAACCTAACCTAACCTAACCTAACCTAACCTACCTAACCTAACCTAACCTAACCTAACCTAACCTAACCTAACCTAACCTAACCTAACCTAACACTAACTAACCTAACCTAACGAACCTAACCTAACCTAACCTAACCTAACCTACTACCTAACCTAACCTAACCTAACCTAACCTAACCTAACTAACCTAACCTAACCTAACCTAACCTAACCTAACCTAACCTAACCTCACCTAACCTAACCTAACCTAACCTAACCTAACCTAACCTAACCTAACCTAACCTAACCTAACCTAACCTAACCTAACCTAACCTAACCTAACCTAACCTAACCTAACCTAACCTAACCTAACCTAACCTAACCTAACCTAACCTAACCTAACCTAACCTAACCTAACCTAACCTAACCTAACCTAACCTAACCTAACCTAACCTAACCTAACCTAACCTAACCTAACCTAACCTAACCTAACCTAACCTAACCTAACCTAACCTAACCTAACCTAACCTAACCTAACCTAACCTAACCTAACCTAACCTAACCTAACCTAACCTAACCTAACCTAACCTAACCTAACCTAACCTAACCTAACCTAACCTAACCTAACCTAACCTAACCTAACCTAACCTAACCTAACCTAACCTAACCTAACCTAACCTAACCTAACCTAACCTAACCTAACCTAACCTAACCTAACCTAACCTAACCTAACCTAACCTAACCTAACCTAACCTAACCTAACCTAACCTAACCTAACCTAACCTAACCTAACCTAACCTAACCTAACCTAACCTAACCTAACCTAACCTAACCTAACCTAACCTAACCTAACCTAACCTAACCTAACCTAACCTAACCTAACCTAACCTAACCTAACCTAACCTAACCTAACCTAACCTAACCTAACCTAACCTAACCTAACCTAACCTAACCTAACCTAACCTAACCTAACCTAACCTAACCTAACCTAACCTAACCTAACCTAACCTAACCTAACCTAACCTAACCTAACCTAACCTAACCTAACCTAACCTAACCTAACCTAACCTAACCTAACCTAACCTAACCTAACCTAACCTAACCTAACCTAACCTAACCTAACCTAACCTAACCTAACCTAACCTAACCTAACCTAACCTAACCTAACCTAACCTAACCTAACCTAACCTAACCTAACCTAACCTAACCTAACCTAACCTAACCTAACCTAACCTAACCTAACCTAACCTAACCTAACCTAACCTAACCTAACCTAACCTAACCTAACCTAACCTAACCTAACCTAACCTAACCTAACCTAACCTAACCTAACCTAACCTAACCTAACCTAACCTAACCTAACCTAACCTAACCTAACCTAACCTAACCTAACCTGACCTAACCTAACCTAACCTAACCTAACCTAACCTAACCTAACCTAACCTAACCTAACCTAACCTAACCTAACCTAACCTAACCTAACCTAACCTAACCTAACCTAACCTAACCTAACCTAACCTAACCTAACCTAACCTAACCTAACCTAACCTAACCTAACCTAACCTAACCTAACCTAACCTAACCTAACCTAACCTAACCTAACCTAACCTAACCTAACCTAACCTAACCTAACCTAACCTAACCTAACCTAACCTAACCTAACCTAACCTAACCTAACCTAACCTAACCTAACCTAACTTAACCTAACCTAACCTAACCTAACCTAACCTAACCTAACCTAACCTAACCTAACCTAACCTAACCTAACCTAACCTAACCTAACCTAACCTAACCTAACCTAACCTAACCTAACCTAACCTAACCTAACCTAACCTAACCTAACCTAACCTAACCTAACCTAACCTAACCTAACCTAACCTAACCTAACCTAACCTAACCTAACCTAACCTAACCTAACCTAACCTAACCTAACCTAACCTAACCTAACCTAACCTAACCTAACCTAACCTAACCTAACCTAACCTAACCTAACCTAACCTAACCTAACCTAACCTAACCTAACCTAACCTAACCTAACCTAACCTAACCTAACCTAACCTAACCTAACCTAACCTAACCTAACCTAACCTAACCTAACCTAACCTAACCTAACCTAACCTAACCTAACCTAACCTAACCTAACCTAACCTAACCTAACCTAACCTAACCTAACCTAACCTAACCTAACCTAACCTAACCTAACCTAACCTAACCTAACCTTTTTTTTTTTTTTTTTTTTTTTTTTTGATAACGCTGGGGAAACCATCATGGTACCCCCCTTGATCTCACCCCCTAGTGGGGCGGGAGGGGGGGTTATGTGGGACTTTAACCGCACTAAAACCCCAGCGTGTGGCCGACGGCACAACATTAGAACGGAGTCGCGGGACCGTTTTATACTCTTCCGCAACTCCGTTCTGTCGACATCTGCCCCTACCAAGGGGCGGGGGCAGACCCACCTCTGGAAACTACTGTTTCCGCCTCTCCGGGTGACACAAGATACATATAGCACAATAAAACACAATAAAACAATAGAACACATAAAACAATAAAACATATAAAATACAATAAAACAAATACAGATATAAAACAACAAATAGATAAGTCACCCCACAATGAGGGCCAAGATGTTATGACCCTCCAAGCGGAGAAGGAGTGCGCCTCTGATGGGCACGCCTCCGTCTCGCTCGCATCCTCCTTTGTGGGAGGGAAAGCGGATCCGCTTCCCTCTCTCGCTCCTCAGTCTCGCGTCTGAGGAGGACTTCCTCGCAAAAGGCGATTACCGCCTCGAACGATCTTTCGTCATCGACCATCCTAGCTAGGATGGTCGGCAAGGAGAGGTCGTTTCCTACGACCGCGGCCAATAGAGCTCGCGGTCCCGCAGCTCCCGGACAAAACTCCAGGACGTGCTGCGCTGTCTCCTCCGGGTTATTGCACTGGTGGCACGCTGGGGTCGCCTCCTTCCGTACCACGTGACACAGGTACCTCCCGAAGCAACCATGCCCCGAGAGTACCTGTGTCAATCGGAAGGTCAGCGACCCGTGCCCGCGGTTTACCCATCCTTCGAGTACGGGCCGGACTGCCTCCAAAAAGCGGCAGGCGCCGGCCCCCCTCTGACGGCCCACTGCCAGTCGTCTGCTCCAAGATGCCAAGGCATCCTCCCTGGCATCGTCTCTCCATGCTTGTACCTCCCGTGGGACCGGGCGGAGGTCGTCCTCGAGAGCTCGTTTCCTCCGCCAGTACACCGAGGCGAGGACCCCGGCCTCGAGATCCCACGGGAGGGACCCTGCCAAAACGCAGGCCACCTCATGGGATATGGTCCGGTATCCCCGGCATATCCTCACCGCCATAATTCGTTGGGCCCTGAATAACAGGGCGGACCCTCTGGAGTCGAGAGAGTCCGACCAGATAGGGGCCCCGTATAGCGCCATCGACCGAACTACCGCCATGTAAAGGTGGCGGCAGCTCGGGTTTCCACCTCCAATGTTGGGGAGGAGACGGCTCAGACTAGCAGCCGTCTTCACCAGCTTTGGTGAGAGCCTTTCAAAGTGGGCATGGAAGGTCCACTTGCTGTCGAGGACGACGCCTAGATATTTTAGCGTCGAACCGACAGCAATGGACGTGCCGCCCACCACGATGTGTGTCCCAGCAGGTGGCGCCCCACGTGGACCGTGAAACAGGATGGCCTCCGACTTGTGGAGCGCCACCTCTAGGCCCAACCGTCTTATCCGCGCGACAATCGCAGCAAGTGCAGCCGTGGCAAGCATTGTCGCTTCCCTGATGCTTCCTCCTCTGGCTGTCACGAGCGTGTCGTCGGCATAGCATGTGATGCCGACGCCTCGCAAGTTTGCACCTCGCAGGACCCAATCGTATCCGATGTTCCACAGGAGTGGTCCGAGGACAGACCCCTGTGGAACACCGCGCGTCATGGAACTCCTTCCAACACCTTCACTCGTCGGATAGACCACTTCCCGGTCCGAGAGATAATCACCAATAAGACGACGGAGGTACTGGGGAACATTATGATACCCCAGCGCCCCCGTAATCGTGGTCCACGGCAGGGTGTTAAACGCGTTTGCGATGTCTAATGACACCGCCAGCAACACCCCGCCGCTGGAGCACGCCTCCCTGGACATCTCCCGGACGCGGGAGATGGCGTCCACGGTAGATCTACCTCGTCTAAAACCGAATTGGCTATCGGCCAGATCCGGCCCCACCGATTCAAGGTGCTCGACGAGACGGGCAGCTACAACTCGCTCCAGGAGCTTGCCGGCCTCGTCGAGCAGAACAATCGGGCGGTAGCCTGCTGGCTCATCCGCCGGACGTCCCTCCTTTCGAAGCAGAACCAGTCGGCCCGATTTCCACCTTTTGGGGAATTTCCCTTCCCGTAGGCATCGGTCAAAGAGGGACCTGATGCGTTCGTCCATATCCTCCTGGGCGAGGGCCAGCGCACGACCGGGAATCCCATCAGGCCCGGGCGCCGTATTCTTGGCCCTCATCCGCAGGACAGCCGCACCAAGCTCTCCCTCCGAGACCCCTGGTACTTCTTCCCCTTCCATTTGCAGTTCATTCAGGGGCACTGCTGCAGTGGGAGGGACGAACTCGGTCCCCGGGCTACCGGGGAACAGACCTTCGACCACCCGCCTGAGAACTGCTGGTGGCAGTGTGCTGGTGATGGGGGGCGTCCAGGGGCGGAGCTTTTGTCTCACCCACCGGTATGGCCTCCCCCATGGATCCCTGTCCAGGGTCTCCAGCAACTGTTGCCACGCCTCTGCCTTGGCCTTGCTTATCGCAACGCGCAATGCCTTGGACGCCTCCCTGTAGTCGGAATACAAGGCATCCGCCTCGGCCGTGTCTTGGCGTCTTCGTCTACGGTATCTTTGGTACCGCCGGCGTCTAAACACACACCGGCGGCGTATGACCGCAATCTCTTCAGACCACCAATACATTTGGCGTCTGCCTTGTGGGGCCTTCTTGGCCCGAGGCATCGCCGCGTCACATATTGCAGTCATTGCTGCACACAAACTGTCAGCGACTGCATCCAGTTCCATATCTTGTGGAGGTGGGACATTCCATGCCTGCACTATAGCCGCCTCCCGCAGACTCTCCAGGTCTAGACGACCGAGGACCCAACGTGGGCCGTCTGCGGGAGGGGGTTGCCTTCTTGGGCTGGCTGAAGACGACGAGGAGACAGTGAACCGGATATACCGATGATCGGATAGGGTCTCCTCGCCAACCAACACTTCCCAGTCGTGGACGCGCGTGTCGAGCTCAGGCGAGCCGAAGGTCACATCGACTACTGACCCGCCAGACCGCCGCACGCACGTCTCCGTAGACCCGCGATTGAGCACGCAAAGTCCCACCTCCGCAAGCCACTCCTCGAGTAACCTTCCTCTTGCATCAGTTATCGAGGACCCCCACGCCACAGACTTGGCGTTGAGGTCCCCGAGGACGATGATTGGTCGTGGGTGCCTTTGTCCCACCAAGGTCCCCACCTCGTCGAGAAAAGCCTCGAACTCGGAGAGGACCCGGTTTGGAGAAAAGTAGGCACTCACGACCACAACCTCACCGATGCGAGCCACCACGTATCCCTGGCCCCTCACCACATCTTCGAGGGAGGGGGACTGGACGGGCGACTGCGTTGTTATGGCCGCTAAGCCGTCGAGGTCTCCTACCCAGTCATTTCTGGGTGGGACCCTGTATGGTTCAGCGATCGCCGCGACTTTTATGGACCGTTCGGCCAGGCTTTGGAGCAGAAGGTCCTGAGCTCTGGCCGAATGATTTAAATTCGCCTGGAGGAAAGTTAGATGCATAATCTAACTTTCCTCCATGCGTTCCGTCTCACCCGATGTCTCCGGGCGCAGCGGCTGCGACTTGGAAATAGCCGCAGTTCTCCTCCTCCTTCCCCTCGATGACGTCGGGGACTTGGCACAGGCTTTGCCCCCGATGAGGTGGTTTGCCACTTTTCCAGCAGCTGCACAGAAGGTGCAGTGCGGGGTGGCGTCGCAGCTCGCGGCCTTATGGCCTTTGCGACCGCAGCGATGACAATCCTCGCTGCGGTCTATCGTCTCTGTGCATTGGGCCTTGACGTGGCCCGCTAATAAGCACCGGTGACAACGGCGGGGGCGGGCGTCCAGTAATCGGACTTGCGCCGCCACCCAGCCAACCAAGAGCCGACCGTTACTTCCAGCAATTTTCTTGGCGGCGATGAGGGGACACCTAACAAAGGCGACCCCCATGCCTGCCGGACCCTTCTTTATTTCGCCGATCTTTAACACCGACGTGCCGCAAGCCCCAGCTTTGGCCAGAGCCTCTGCCAGCTCTGACTGGGTAGTGGAGTCGTCGAGGCCGCTTACTCGCAGATCTGCGGTGATTGTCGGCCTCGACACTCGGATTTCCTCCGTCCCTGCAAAGATTTCCTGCAGTTTGGTGGCCAGGATATCGGCCATTTCTTCCCTCTTTTCACCTGGGACCTCCAGAATACGGGCTCCAGACGCCGCTTGACGGATCTTAAGCGGCGGCACCCCTAGAGTTCCTAGGTTTATTCGGGACTTCGCCTCCGCCATGACCTTGGTGTAGGTGAGGTCCTTGTCTGTCGCGCCAGGCAGCAGTGATATAACCACCGCTGCGGTGTTGGGGGGGCGGCGTCTGCCTGCCCTCTTCTTCTGCGGATTAGACTGCGCCTTCGGAGCCGGATTCGCAGCTTGCTTAGCCGGCCTTGCAGATTGCGACCGTGCGGGCGCAGTCAAAATCTTCTTCACCGGGGGCCGAGGCTCCCGGACCTTCTTCCTTCCATTTCTCACCACCAAGGTCCAAGGCTCGAGAGGAGCCTCTGGTGGTGGTGGCGGTGGTAGGGTTGGGGCAGGGGCTTTCGGACGAGCAGCGGGCCCAGCAGATGATGCAGCCGGTTTGCCCTTCGTCTTCTTCCCCTTTCCTTTTCCCTTTTCCATTTCCTTAGAGGGAGTCGGTGCTGGGAGGGCAACCTCCTGGCTCTCAGCCATCCTCTCCTCTTCCTCTCGCCTGCGGTCCGCAGCTAGCGGCGGTCTCAACCGTTTGGCGGGAAGCAGCCGGTCCTCCAGGCCCTCGAAGCGTGCGGACATCATGTTTCCTACGCTCTGCATTACTGTCCTCAGCACAACTTCGAGGTCTGGCTGCGCAGGTGGAGTGGTCACAGGTGCCGAGGGAGACGCAGTCTGGGCGGAACGCCACTCTGCCATCTCCCTCCTAAGCACTTGGATCTCGTGCGCCATCTTCGAGTTTTCGGCCCTCAAATGGGCCACCTCCTCTGTCATCGTCCGAGATCGGATCTCGTCCATAGACGATTTGATCGCCTCCGCCGCTTCCTTGAGGGCCTTCACGTAGGTGCCCTTTAGGTTGATGGATGTTTTCGCAACCTTCATGATGGTCTCCAGTGAGTCGGAGACGACCTTATCCACATTCTTGGGTGGCTCGTCCACGTTGTCCCGTGTGGCAGATGGACTGCTCGGGGTTTTAAGGAACGTGGCCGCGACCACCGCTCTCTTTTTCCTAACTTCTTCGGCCATTTCGGCCTCTGCTTGAAGCCGGATTGCTTCCGCATTGGCAGTATTCAAATCCGACTGCGCCTTTGCCAGGCCGACGTAGTGCCCGGTTGTGGGCGGGCGACCGCGGCCTCGGCCTTTGTGCTCTTTGGGCAGAGGCGAGACATCCTCTTCACCACAAGAGCTGAATTCTCTTGACCTTTTCCTTCTCCAAAGGCGCCCCATCTCGGTGGAAGATGCCCGAGAGGACCTCCCTGAACGTGCCGTTCGGCAGCTCATGTCCGAATCGGAGTCAGACATGATTCCGACTGGACTTCCGTCGTTGTCGCAGCGTGATAAGATCACGCGCACCTCCTTTTTCGTGGTTTGGGAACCTGAGTCCCCATGACAGTTGTTGCCCCCCCCAGAATACGAGGGGCAGAACGTCTCCGTAGAGACGCTGAGGGATTCTCCGACGGCTTGGCCGTCGGTACCCTCCTGGGGTAGTATATTCTTTTCGCAACTGTTCATGATGGTTTCGGCAGTTATAAGGCTTGGCGGCCTGACAGTGTTAAACGGCGTGACGGCCTGACAGTTTTAAGGCATATTCGGCCTGACAGATTTTTAAAAGGCATGACGGCCTGGGAGTTGGCGCCCTCGCAACTGGTCTCCCCCCACCAGCTATGCATCCCCTGGGCGAGCGCCAGAAACCGCGGGATTGGGCCCCTTACATCATGGAAGTGAAAACGAAATGGAAAATGAAGATGAAATGACAACGAAATGAGGATGAAGATGATAAATGAACGAAAGATGAAGATAAATGAAAATGGAGAGGAGAGGGTTGACACCCCCACAAGCTTGGACAACCTATGACGACACCAACCCACTCCCCAGACAATGACCCACCCCCTTCCCCATTAGCCGGGGAGAGCCGAAACCCTCGCGAGCAAATAAGTAAACTTATTTACTGGCGACGGCTTCGCCTCCCCCCAACTCCCCATCCCCCCCCGTATCCAGTTATTGGCCGTTCCAAGATAGAACCCTCCAAAGGGCAGAACCCTCTGAAGAAATTTTATCTTGTACCGTTACCAGGGTGCACCAGGCCCGACGGCTGCCGTTCCCCCCCGGACGCATCCAAAGGGGACAAGCAACAATCAGGCACACGAGGAGGTTACCGGATCTCGCACCCCAACCTAACCTAACCTAACCTAACCTAACCTAACCTTTTTTTTTTTTTTTTTTTTTTTTTTTTTTGATATCCCAGGGGAATGCATTTACGCACTGACCCCCCCGGTGCAATGCCCCGCCCAGAAGGGGAGGGGCGTCGGGGGGAGTGTGGGACTCGCACTATTTAGCGTGCACTACCGCACTAAACCCCTGGGGTGTTCCCTCGGCTTGGCATTATGGACGGGGTCGTGGTACCAGTCAATATACCCACTAACCCGTCGGCCGTTGTCCGTTCGTCGGATTCACCTCGTGGGGGGGAAGTTGTGTGACTCCCCCACATCTCAATCAGCGACGCCCTGGAACACCTAGGGCGTCGCTTCCACTTCATGGGGGACCCAAGATGTTCAGGGTCCCTCCATCGGAACCGGGTCTCGCCGCGGGCGGCGTCCCCATGTCCGCTTCTTAGTCGGGGGTCTGGCGCAAGCCTTACCCCCCGATAGATGGTCCGCCGGCTTCCCGATTGCCGCGCAAAGCGAGCAGTGTGGGGCGGCGGAGCATGCGACGGCCTTATGGCCGTTCTGACCGCAGCGATAGCATTCATCGCTGCGGTCTACTTCAGCGTCGCACTGAGCCCTTACGTGGCCCAGTCGCAAACAGCGGAAACAGCGGCGCGGTCTTCGGTTGAGAACCCGTACCTGCGCCGCTGACCATCCCACCAGTAAGCGGCCGCCACCTGCGGCCACAATCTTCTTGGCGGCCGTCACCGGGCACCGCACGAATGCAGTGCCCATTCCGGCCGGCCCCTTCTTGATAACGCCAGCATGTATGGCTGACGTTGGGCAGCCCCCGGCGCTGGCCAGAGCTGCGGTCAACTCCGTGTGGTCGATCGAGTCGTCCAGGCCGGTTACACGGAGATCCGTGGTGATCTCCGGCCTGGAGACAACGACGCCGTCTTCTCCAGCGAACATCTCCCGCAGCCTACTGGCCAGGGCGTCCGCCTTTTCTCCTCTTTCATCGCCGGGGATCTCTATGACCCTGGCGCCCGTCGCCGCCTCCCTCATCTTAATGGGGGGCACACCAAGCTCTGCGAGGCTAATTTTACTTTTAGCCTCGCTAACCACTTTGTGGTAAGTCATGCCTCTCTCCTCCGCCGCGGGCCGCAGTGTGATAACAACAGCTGCGGTTCGCGGCGGACGGAGCTTCGCCGCCTTCTTACTGGGCGGCGGTGTAGTCTTCTTTGTCCCCCGCTTGACCACCTCCGACCATTGCCTCTCCTGTGGGGCTTGTGGTCGTGGCGCCGGTGCTGCGGGGGCACGTGGTGCTGGAGCTGGTTTCGTGGCGGTGGCAGGGGCGGGGGCAGGGATCTTTTTCCCCTTCCCCTTTTTCCCCTTCTTTGCCACCGTGCTCCACTCCATCGCCTCTTCAGTTCCTGCCTGCATTTCCCTAAGGGCCGGAGCCGGGGCGCAAGGCGGAGGTGGGATCTCCTCAGTGCAGGTGGCGACTTCAGCCACCCTTACCGCCTCTCTTCTGCGGTCCGCTTCCAGAGAAGGCCTGAAGCTCTTCTCCGGAAGCAGTCTCCCGCTCACCTCTAGGCCCTCAATTCGGGCACTCATAACGGCGTTGAGGCGCTCTGCGATGCGCCTCTCCATCTCAGCCTCATCGACACCGCAGACCGCTTTAGCAGCCTGGGTCTGGGCCTCAGCCAGGGCCTGGGCCTGTGCCTGGGCCTGGGCTTGAGCCTGCTCCAGTCGAGAGTTCATCTCCCGACTGAGCTCCTCATATTTTTCCTGCTGGGCCTTGTTGGCCTCTCGCAGCTTAGCCACCTCCGCGGAGAAATCCCGCGCCCGGGTAGCTTCGAAGGTGGTCCTGAAAGAGTAGACCGCATCCTCTAGCTCCCTTACTGCTGCAGCCGACATGTTCTTTTTGGCAAATACATGCAGACTTTCCACCGCATCGGCGATCTTGTCGTCGAGTGCCGACCAGGATAACTTCCCAGCCCGCTCGCTCTCCCGTTTTTGGAGGCGGGAGCTCCGCTCCGACCGCCTCTCTTTCCCCCGGTGCGCTTCTGTGATGCGCTCCTCTTCAGCCATCGCTGAGTCGACGCGCTGCCCAATATTGGGCTGACGTCCGCGACCGCGCTGACTTGTGGCCATTTTTGCTGGTGACGAGTTGGATTCGTCGTCGCCGTGCCTGGCCACCTCCTCTGGCACACCTCGCTTGCGCCGTGCCGCCCTGTCGGCTCGGGAGCTAGGTCCCGCTGCCGGCATCTTCTCCTCCGAGGCGTCCGCACGATGGGGACTCTCCTCCTCCTCCGACTCTTCTACCGAGCGAAAGTCTCGGCTTGAAGCCCTCGACGACGACGCAGATGATCGCGTCGTCGGTCTCCCTATCTTTCCGGTCTTGGACCGCGTCGACGACGCCACCGTCACCATGCTTCCATCCGAATCGGATGAAAGCGTGGAGACGGCTCCAGCTAATCGTCCCTTCCTCTCTTTCTCCTCCTCAGCTACCTTCATCCTCCCTTTCAACGTCGGCGCAATTGTTGCCCCCTCCGTATACACGGGGCTCGACACCGGAGTGCCACGGGATTCCCCAACCTGTGGGTTGGGACCCGCCCGGAGAATATTTCCAATTGCCTTTCGTTCCATGATTGTCTTTTTTGTTCAAAGAGGGGTGCTGTCCCCCCTTTGGCCCTCTCGCATACAACTGACCCCAGGCAAAAAGCCGAACCTGAGGCCAGGACCCCCCCCCCACACACAAAATAATAACACACACACAAATAAAATATAGATACACAAATAAAATAACAATAAATACAAGACACACAAATAGACATATAATAAACACACAATGCTCCAGCCGCCGCTTCCCAGACTGTCCGGGGCGCCGGCTGGACTCCAACCGCGGCCTTGGAGGCACGCCATCCTCCGACCCGAAGGTCCACTGCAGCCGCGATGAACGCGGCCGCCCAACACCAAACGCCCGACAGGGAGGCCGAGTTGACCAACCCTGCCGCGCCCACCTCTGGCCCGAAGGCCGAAGACTTGGCCTGAACGCCAAAACCACCTCGGGCCTCAGAACACACTGCGCACCATGTTGAATCATAGTGCGCGCGGTGAGACCCCAAGTGTCCAGCCATTAGCCGCCGTGCCGCAATCTCTCTGGTAGCGGAGAGGTTGCGGGACGGCGTTGCCCAGGGTGCACCACGTGGAGGTTGCTGGACCTGACACCCCAACCTAACCTAACCTAACCTAACCCCGTTCAACCCCCCGCGCGGTACGGAACACATCTAGCTCCACGCAGAAAATTCGCTAAAATTAGTTAAAATTATTTTATAATAATTTCGCGTGTGTCCTCGTATTGTGCAAGTCCCAATTCGCCAGGATTAGTGTGGGCAAAGTTATAAGTGTCTCCTTCGAGGAGTTATAAGCCAGTGAAACGAAATTCGTGCCGCGACCGCGGACAGTGCCTCGACCCAGGAGGGAAACCGGCATTTGCTGGCGATCCCAGACCTGGGCCCCACTCCGATTTCTACGTCAACACACGGACGACGACCCTACCCACCATCTGGAGAAAATTCCAGACCTCTGGCCCCAGGGACTTGCGAGATACAAGGGAGGAACTGCCAAATCGCCCGTTTCCCGGCGGTTTTACACCGAGTCTGCACGGAAACCGCAAACGCTGCAAAAACAAGATCGACGACCTACATATTTTTTGACACCTAAAAATAGTAGGTCTCAAGAAGAACGCCTCACAAAAATTTGGGAATTTTCCGGTCAAAAACCACGCAGCCAGGACCGAATTCCCAAATTCCTGCCGCCACGTGGTTCCCGAAGGAGCAGGTTCCAGGACCCCGCACAAAGACGAGCAGGTGCCCCCCTGATACTAGAGACCCTAGAAATTTAAATCGCGAAAATCCCTTCAGGATTCATCAAGTTCACGAACTTTTTAGAAAATAGCTTTCTGCAAATAAATTTTGTTAGGTTGTAACCCAAATTTAGGATAGTAAAAGAAGAGGCGCGTGGGATTGCTTACCATCAAAAGAAGGAGCCCTTCAGGCCCTCCACGCCCCCCTTTAGCACGTATTTTTAGGACTAGTAGTTTAAAAGTTATAGTTAAAATTGTGAACTAAGTCGTATTTCCGCCGCGCCGGTTCAAGTCTGCGCCACGAGCGATAAAGTGGGCGGAAACGGAAACAGCAAAAATTTCGAGAGGCACGTTTACATGCGCGATTTTATGGTAAACCAGATTTGCCATAAATAGAAAATTTTTGCATAGTGTGAAAATTTGGAATTTGGGGAAGGGTAAGCTGTTAGGCCGTAGATACATAAGGTTGAACAAAAAAGCAATATATATATAAAATTTAGGGTTTTTGTATATAAATATATACAATTATATATAGTATATTTATAGGGTTAGATTATATAGGTATAGGCTATTTAAGTACAGTAGAATCCCCTCCCAACTCTTTAAAAACCACAAAAATACCAACTGACTGACCATAAAAAATTTAAACCATAAAAATTTAGACAAGTGTAGGCGCTCCTTTATCCGTTGACCTACATTCGATTCGTTTCGTTTTTGTAAACAACTTTTAAAACTTCAATAACTCGCGAACGGGGCGACGTAGAAAAATTTTGAAAACACAAAAATATTAAGTAGGCCCGTCTCTATCTTTTCCCCCCCAAGTCTCCAAAAATCCCCCCCCCCCTAAAAATTTTGAAAAATTTTAAATTGTAAATTTTAAGTAAATAGCCTATACTGAAAACTCCTAGCCTGTTAAAGAAATCTTTTTTGCCCCCCCCCCCCCCCTTAAAAATTTTGAAAAATTTTCAAATTGTAAATATTAGGTTAATAGCCTATATTGACAACTCCCAGCCTGTTAAAAATTTTTTGGCAACAAAAAATTTTTTATTTTTGGAAATTTTTCTAAAAAATCTCGAAAAGTTTTCTGGACCCTTACTGTGTACTGTGACCACTATAAGCAACTATTGTTGATATAGTTTAGTTTAAGACAATTTTAGAATTAAGATTTTATTAGATTAAGTTGACTAGTATAGTTTGACCGCGCGCACAGGCTGCGCCTTTCAAAAAATTTCAAACTGTGAATAAAGCCCACTGTTTTTATAAAACACAGTACCCAAATAGGCGTTACTTAGAGCAGGCTTATCAATAGACAACATTTATATAAAAAATTTTTCGACAAATCGCACAGGTTGCGAAAATTATATATAGGACAAAAATTTTAAAAAATATTGAAATTAAACTTAACCTAAAAGTAGCAATACTCACCATCAAAAGGGCCCTACTTACATTGCTGACGAAGCCGTCAACACCAATCAGCGGGAACCCGGCAGCAAAAAGTGCAGCTGTTTTTAATTGTAGCACTGCACTGTCGACAAAATTATACGTAGGCCACATCCTCGAGATAACTCGTTGGCACCTGGAATTAAACAAAGGAAAAAATTAGTGTTTTATAACTATTGTTATTGAATACTCACCGCGCTGACCACCGGGCTACCCGCCAGCTCACGACGCTGCTCGTAGAGGTACCTGAAACAGAAAACAGAAATTAGTATTGATTGTAAATTGACCGTATGTTGTTACTGCAATTCTACTTAGCATAGAATAAATTAATCAAATTGACAAAGTAATATTTTTACAACTTATACAAATTTAACAAATAATAATTTACATTTTTTAATCTACCGCGAGCTTACCCCATTACCACCAACATGCTTGGACTCCGTTCACCAGCAAAACCGCGGGTCGCAGCCGCTGGAGAGCAGCCCCCCGAGCAGGGGCCCAGCGGGACGAAGAGGGTGAGGAACAGTGTCGGCGAATGGGAATCCGGAAAACCGGAGCCGCACTCGAGGACCACCCCTCCCCCTCCCCGGAGGGTCCTCCCGATGGACCCTGCGAAAAACAAGCCAACTGGAGCACGCAGAGCGTCAACAGAGGCAGCAGGGAACCAGCCTAAGCAGGCAAGGACGGGGGAAAAGGAATCGGACAGGCTGACAGAGGCAAATAATTGCGCAGCTGCCGCCAAGTCAAAACTAGACTCCTCCCGGAACACAAAAACGGAAATAAAAAATGAAGTCTTCAAAGCGATAGACCGCCTCCTTGAGCTGATCAAAGAAGCGGAATCCGCGAAGGGACGAAGCGGACCTGCCGCCGCCGCCGTGGACCTAGAAAAAGAAAAAGAAAAGGAGAGAAGTGTGGAGGCCCCCTCCATTGCTTTTGATAGCATATTGCTGGCAAAAACAATGGAGGAGCACATCCAGCTTCTCAAGGAAAACAACGAAAAGATGAAAATACTGAAGGAAGTACTGGAAAGAAAGACATACGCGAGCGCAGCAGCGACGCAACCCAGGAGGCAGCAACTCCCCGAACAGGCAGCGCTGCACTCCGTGGTCGTTACAGCCAAGGACGAATCTGAAACAGGAGAAGAAGTCATTAGTAAAATAAGGAAGGCGGTAAATGCAAAAGAGGGAGGAGTTACGGTGGAAAGAATGAGAAAGGCGAAGGATAGGAAGGTGATTATAGGATGTAGAACGGAGGAGGAAAGGCGGAAGGTCAAGGAGAGGCTGACGCAGGCAGGGGAACTAAATGTCGAAGAGATTAAAAACAAGGACCCCCTGGTCGTCTTTAGAGATGTGCTGCAGTACAATAGCGACGAGGAGGAGCTGCGGGCCCTCAAGAACCAGAATCAGGGGATCTTTAAAGACCTCGCAAACGCAGACGACCGGATGACGGTGGCGTATAAGAAGCGCACGAGAAATCCCCACACCAGCCACGTCGTGATGAGGGTCTCCCCAAGGCTTTGGCAGAGACTGGTTGAGGCGGAGACGGTTCACATAGACCTCCAACGCGTGAGAGTGCTGGACCAGTCTCCACTCGTCCAGTGCTCAATGTGCCTGGGCTATGGGCACGGCCGGCGCTTCTGTAAAGAAACACTGGAGAAGTGCAGCCATTGCGGAGGCCCTCACATGAGGTCGCAGTGCGAGGATTATCTCGCAGACGCACCACCATCGTGCACCAACTGTAGCCACGCAAAGATGGAAAAGATAGACCACAATGCGTTCAGCCAGGAATGCCCAATCCGCAGGAAATGGGAGACGATAGCGAGGTCAACTATAGCTTACCAGTGTTAAGGGCACCCCTGGCACAACTACCGCAACAAATAAAAAACCGTACACTGCAGTGCAAGCGAACTTGCAGCGCAAGGCGCTGGCCACCCAAGAGCTCCTTATGGGGGCCACCAAGAGGAAGATGGCGTTCGCACTGCTCCAGGAGCCATACGTGGGGGGGATAGGTAGAATGCGCGACTACAACGGGATCAGGATCTTCCAGAGCACGGACCAAAGCAAAGGAGTCACAAAAGCTGCAATAGCAGTCTTCGACAGTGACCTGGACGTGATACAGTACCCGGAATTTACCACACCTAACATCGTAGTGGTAAAGCTGAGGACAAGAGCCTGGGAGATAGTGGCTGTGTCATTCTACCTCGAACCTGACCCCAAACCCATAGAGCCATACCTGGAGCAGCTGAAGCGAATAGAGAAAAAGTTCGGTGAAAAACTGATAATGGGCGGTGACGCAAATGCAAAGAGCGCATGGTGGGGTAGCCCCAAGACCGATAACCGCGGAGAAGAAATGGCTGGAGCACTTGACGAGATGAACCTGCAGCTGCTGAACGAAGGAGACACCCCGACATTTGACACCATAAGGGGGAACAAAGCGTACACCAGCTTTGTAGACGTAACGGCGTGCACAGCGGATATGCTGGATATGACTGAGGATTGGAGAGTGGATGACAGCATGACAGGCTCCGACCACAATGCTATCACTTTTAAAATTAGATTAACAAAATCAAAAGGTATAAATATAAGTAGAACCACTAGGAAATACAATAGTAAGAAAGCAGACTGGAACCATTTTCGTGAGAAAATGGAACAGTTGCTAACCGAAAACAAACTGACTGACACTGAAATAAACAAAATTGATAACACATTAGAATTAGATCAAACAATAGAAACATACATAAAAATAATAATACAGGCAAGTGATAGCAGTATACCTAAGAGAGAAGGAAACACTGAAATGACACTTCCATGGTGGACAAAGGAGCTTGCCATTAAGAAGCAGGACGCCATCACCAAAAGACGGAGGATCCGCTGTGCAGCCAAGGTACGCAGAGAAAAAGTCGTTCAGGAGTACATGAAAGCAAGGGAGCATTACGAGGAAGAGGCGGCAAAGGCTCAGGTGACCAGCTGGAAGGAATACTGCGGTAAGCAAGACAAGGAAGGAATGTGGGAAGGAATTTACAGGGTAATAGGTAGATCCACGAAGAGACAAGAGGAAATACCGCTAGAGAAGGAAGGGAAAGTGCTTGACGAGGCAGGATCGGCGAAACTCCTGATAGAAACGTTCTATCCAGACGACACGGAGGAAGATGACAACTGGGATCATAAGCAAGTCAGAGAGAGAGCCACTGTAGTAAATAACCCGGGTCATGATGAAAACCATGACCCGCAATTTACGCACGAAGAGCTGAGAACCGCTATGACCAGTTTTAATCCGAAAAAAGCCCCAGGATCAGACGGCCTAACGGCAGATATATGTCAGCACGCGATCGGATGCAACGCGGATACTTACCTATCACTGGCAAACAAGTGCCTCAACCTGAGTCACTTCCCAACGGTCTGGAAAGAGGCAACAGTGATAGCCCTGAGAAAACCTGGTAAGGAGCGATACACGGAGCCAAAATCGTACAGGCCAATAGGACTTTTGCCGGTGATGGGTAAGGTGTTGGAAAAGATGCTCGTAGCTAGAATAAAATGGCATGTACTGCCAAGACTGAGCAAAAAGCAGTACGGGTTCATGCCCCAAAGAAGCACCGAGGACTCCCTCTATGTCTTGATACAACACATACGCGCAAAACTAGAAGAGAAGAAGTTAATAACGATGATATCATTAGACATAGAGGGAGCCTTCGACAGCGCATGGTGGCCCGCGATAAGAACCCGACTGGCGGAGGAAAAGTGCCCTGTAAATTTAAGACGGATGATGGACAGCTACCTGGAAAACCGAAAAGTAAAGCTCAGATATGCCGGAACGGAAGTCACAAAGGGGACGACAAAAGGCTGCGTCCAGGGATCAATCGGGGGCCCGATACTATGGAACCTTCTCCTCGACCCCCTGTTGAAGGGACTGGAGAGGAATGGCAATTACTGCCAGGCCTTTGCGGATGACGTTGTGCTGGTATTTGATGGGGATACGGCACTTGAAGTCCAGCGACATGCAAATGCCGCTCTCGCCCACGTCCTGGAGTGGGGTGTCATGAACAAGCTGAAATTCGCACCGCATAAAACCAGTGCTATGCTGATAACACGGAAGCTGAAGCATGACACCCCGCACCTGAGCATGGGCGGGATAGATATTTGCATGTCAAAGGAAATCAAAATCTTGGGGGTCACCATAGACAACAAGTTGACCTTCAATACCCACGTGACGAACACCTGCGCGAAGGCACTAGGCATCTACAAGAAGCTTGCCAGAACAGCGAAGATCAGCTGGGGCCTACATCCGGAGGTCATAAGGACCATTTACACGGCTGTGGTGGAGCCGGTCATTATGTATGCCGCAAGCGCATGGGCACCGGCCACCAAGAAACTGGGGGTACAGAAGCAGTTGAATGTGGTGCAACGCGGGTTTTGCCAAAAACTCTGCAAAGCATACCGCACCGTCTCCCTGAACTCGGCACTGGTCCTGGCTGGGATACTTCCTCTCGACCTCCGAATACAAGAGGCAGCCGCCCTGTATGAGGCGAAGAAGGGGGTACCCCAGCCAGAACTAGGAGACATAGAGGCGGAGCGGATGACTCTGTACGCCCATACCCCTCACCCGGCAGAACATATGGACCTGCAATTTTTAAACCTTGAAGACCAAGATCAAGTCGACAGTCACGACAATCAAGCAGTCAGGATTTTCACGGACGGCAGCAAAATTGACGGCAAGGTTGGAGCATCACTATCTCTCTGGAGTGGTGATGCCGAAATCAAATGCCGAAAATTGAAACTGCCGTCCCACTGCACAGTCTACCAAGCGGAATTGTTGGCCATATGTAAAGCCACGGAGGAGGTACTTGGGAGGCCGGAGCGGAGCTTCGGCATATATAGTGACTCCAGGTCATCACTCCAAACGGTCACCAACCCAAACTCGACGCACCCCCTAGCGACAAAAAGTAGGAAAAACATCAAGGCAATAACGCAGCAGAACAAGGAATTATCCTTGTTCTGGATCAAATCACACGTAGGACTTGAGGGTAATGAGCGAGCCGACCAACTGGCGAAAGATGCAGCTCAAAACCTGAAAAAGAAACCGGATTATGACGCGTGTCCCACTTCTTACTTTAAGAAAATAATTAGAGCCGATACAATTAAAAGGTGGAATGATAGGTATCTGACAGGAGCAACGGCGGGAACAACAAAATTGTTCTTTCCGTGTGCAGTAAGAGCCTATAATTTAATCCGGAAAATAAATCCCACAGGAGTACTGACCCAGGTTCTCACTGGGCACGGTGGATTCTCCGCGTACCTAAACCGGTTTAAGCGCAAAGAGGATCCATCCTGCCTGTGTGAACCCGGAGTGAGCGAGACAATAGTTCACGTCTTGGTAGAATGTCCAATCCATGGACTGGAAAGATTAGGTATAGAGCAGGAACTAGGTGTCAAAATAGCAGCAGAAAACTTCAATGAGTTACTAACCAACAAAAACAGTAGAGATAAGTTTATAAATTACTGTGTAAATATAGCAGGAAAAGTAATATTAAGAAATAAAACAGATATATAAACTATGTTGCACATATATAATAAGTATATATTCATAGCAACATATATTGTAAAATAAGATAGAAAACCTAATAGCACAAAAGTATGTAAAATAAAACTGTTAGAAATAAGAAACTGTAAAAATAAAACCGTATAAGATAGAAACCGGAAAGCATGTAAAGACTTTAGAAACCATAATTGAAAAAATTGTAAAACATATAAGAAAACTGTGGAAATATATATTGTAAAAATTTAGAAATTGAAATTGTAAAATAAACCATAATTGTAAAACTTGCAAAACATCTTAAATTGTAACTGAATTAAATTGAAACACTTACTGCTAAAATTTGGAAATTGAAATTGTAAAAAATAAAAAGCAAACTGTAAAAATTGTAAAATTGTAAAATTGTAAAACCTCCTGAAGGCAGAAATTCATATTTCTGTTCTTCGCCCTTCTCCTTCCTTGAAATTGTAAAATATAGGAACCATAATTGTAAAACTTGTA
>OV928035.1:22500-72500 GCA_931315375.2 Opisthograptis luteolata
CCTGTCGCGGCCCCTCCGCTCCCGGGCATGCCTCTATGACGTGTTGGGCGGTATCCTCCGCCCGGCCGCATTGGTGGCATTCCGGGGTAGCCTCTCTTCTTGCCACATTCGCGAGATATCTGCCGAAGCACCCGTGTCCGGTCAGAATTTGCGTAAGCCGGAAGGTAAGACTGCCGTGTCTTCGCAGGGTCCATCGACCGAGTACGGGACGGATCGCCTCCAAGAGTCGGATGGCGCCGTCCCCCCTCCTGGTGGGCCCCGCGAGGAGACTTCTTCTCCACGACGCTTCCGCGTCCCGCCTCGCATCCCTCCTCCACCGCACCACTTCCTGAGGTGCGGGAGGAAGGCCGCGTTCCCTCGCCTGGGCCCTGCGCCAATAGACCGAGGACAGAACCTCGGCCTCTAGCCCCCATGGCAAGGAACCGGCCAAAGCGCAGGCCACCTCGTGGGAGAGTGTGCGGTATCCGCGGCACACTCTGACTGCCATGACCCTCTGGGCCCCCTGAAGGGCGGCGACATCTAAGGGGCGAAGAGTCCCCGCCCAGATCGGGGCCGCATAGAGGGCCATTGAGCGCACCACCGCCATGTATAGGCGGCGGCAGGCCCCGTCTCCTCCTCCAATGTTTGGGAGCAGTCTGCTCAGAGCAGCTGCCGTCCCTGTGAGCTTCGGCGTCAGCTGGCGCACGTGGGCGTCGAATCTCCATCTGCCGTCCAGGACGACGCCGAGATATTTCAGCGTCGGCGCGACAGCGATGGAGACTCCGCCCACGATGATGCTGGCGCCAGCAGGGGGTGCTCTCCGAGGTCCGTAGAACAGAATGGCCTCGGATTTCTCCAGCGCCACTCTCAGGCCCAATCTCCGAATGCGGTCAACCACCGCTGCAACACCGGCTGTGGCCCGTATGGACGCCTCCCGGTAGTTTTCTCCTCGGGCGGTGACTAGCGTGTCATCGGCGTAACACGTGACGCCGATGCCCGTCAAGTTGGCGCCCCGGAGGACCCAGTCGTATCCTACATTCCAAAGCAGGGGCCCTAAGCACGACCCCTGCGGAACGCCCCGATTTATCTGGGTCCTCCCCTGCCCTGCTGCCGTCGGGTACACTACCTCTCTGTCAGAAAGGTAGTCCCCCACAAGGCGCTGTAGATACCGGGGGACACCGTGGTACCCCAATGCCGCCTTTATTGTGGGCCACGGGAGGGAGTTGAATGCATTGGAAATATCCAACGATACTGCCATCAACACCCCTCCCGCAGAGCACGCTTCCTCCGATAGGTCCCGGACACGGGATATAGCGTCCACAGTGCTGCGACCTCCACGGAAACCGAACTGTTGATCGGCCAAGTTTGGGCCGACGGTCTCGAGATGCTGGACAAGGCGGGCCGCTACTACTCGCTCGAGGAGCTTGCCGGCCTCGTCCAGTAACACAATGGGGCGGTACCCGGCCGGCTGGTCAGCCGGGCGCCCCTCCTTCCTCAGCAGAACCAGCTTCCCCTCCTTCCAGCGCCTGGGGAAACGGCCCTCTTCCATGCAGCGGCTGAGCAAACTCCTCAGCCGCGGCCCCAACTCATCCTGCACAAGTGCCCACGCGCGTCCCGGGATCCCGTCTGGACCCGGCGCCGTATTCTTGGCATTCATGCGGAGGACAGCCGCTCCGAGCTCACCTTCTGAGACCTCGGGCACTCGGCTGTCCTCCTCCTCGTTCTCTCCCGCCTGTGATGCCACCGCGAAGGGAAGGGCAAATTCGGTCCCCAGGTCTCCGGGGAACAACCCCTCCACAACCCTTTGGAGCACTGGCGGTTCCAGCGTGGTGGTGGCTGGGGGGGCCCAGGGGCGAAGCTTACGCCTCGCCATCTTGTACGGCCTTCCCCAGGGATCCCGCTCGAGAGTTGCGAGCAGGTCTGTCCACGCCTCCGCCTTCGCCTTCTTGATGGCCGTACGCAAGGCCACGGATGCCTCGCGGTATTCCGCGTAGAGGACCTCCGACACCTCCGTTTCTCGGCGCCGTCTTCGCCGGTACCGCTGATAGCGCCGGCGTCTCGCCACACACCGGCGACGCAGCCCGGCGATCTCCTCGGTCCACCAAAACATCTGACGTCGCGACGGAAGCCCTCTCACCCGCGGCATAGCAGCGTCGCATACGGCCACCATGGCCCTGCAAAGGTTGTTGGCCTCCTCGTCCACACTAATCGGTTCCGCCGGTAGGGGGTTTCACGCCTGGACCATGGCTGCTTCCTTGAGGATCTCACTATCCAGGCGCTTCAAGGCCCAACGACGCTCTCGCACCGGCACCCTCCTCTCCATGGCTCCCGTGGACGAGGCGACGCTGAATCGGATGTACCTGTGATCCGACAGCGTCTCCTCGTCCACCAGAACTCGCCAATCATTAACACGGCGTGCGAGCGCGGGGGTTGCGAACGTCACATCAATCACTGACCCTCCCCCTCGCCGCACGCACGTGTTCTCCGAGCCAACGTTGCAAACGCAGAGGCCCAGTGACCCGATCCATTCAACTACGGCCCTACCCCGCGCGTCCGTCGCCGGGGACCCCCACGCCAAGGATTTGGCGTTGAGGTCCCCGAGGACTACAACGGACCGGGGATGGCTCCGAGCGACAACATCTCCGACCTCATCCAAGAAGGCCTCGAATTCGACGAGGGGCCTATTTGGGGAGAAGTATACACCCACGACCAGCACCCCGTCGATCGAGGCCGCCACATAGCCCCCACCCCTGGACATCAGGTCGAGGGGCGGAGATTGCGCCGAACTTTGCGTTGTGATGGCCACCAAGCCGTCCCGGTCTCCCACCCAATCAGTTCGGGGCGGGACCACATACGGCTCGGCGACCACAGCGATGTTTACCAACCACTCCGCCATAGACTGCAGGAGGAGATCCTGAGCCCCCGCAGAGTGGTTGGCATTCGCCTGGAGGAAGGTTAGTTGCATACTAACCTACCTCCATGCTGCCCGTCTGCTCCGGTGTAGGGAGGCCAGCGGACTGCGACTGGACCGTGGTCTCCATCGCAGCCGGCTTCCTTCTGGTCTTGTTCCTGGCTGGGGGCTTGGCGCAAGCTTTGCCCCCAGAAAGATGATCCGCCGGCTTCCCAGCAGCTGCGCATAGTGTGCAGTGTGGGGCGGCGGAGCACGTAACGGCCTTATGGCCGTTCCGACCGCAGCGATAGCATTCATCGCTGCGGTCCACCTCGGACTCGCACTTGGCCTTGACATGGCCCAGCGTGAGGCATCGGAAGCAGCGGCGGGGCCTCGGATCCAGGACCCGAACCCGCGCAGCCGACCACCCAACCAATAGACGGCCGCCACCTGCGACAATCTTTTTTGCAGCCGTCAGCGGGCAGCGCACAAACGCTGTGCCCATTCCGGCCGGCCCCTTCCTGATCGTTCCAGCGCTGATGGCCGATTCTGGGCAGCCCCCGGCACTGGCCAGTGCTGCAGTCAGCTTCGCCTGATCTATGGAATCGTCCAGGCCGGTCACACGGATGTCCGTGGAGATTTCCGGCCTGGAGATCACGACTCCTTCTGCGCCTGCGAAGAGTTCTCGCAGCTTTCCGGCCAGGGTGTCAGCCTTCTCCCCTTTTTCGGTGCCGGGGACTTCCAAGACCCTGGCTCCCGTCGCCGATGTCCTCATTCTGAGAGGAGGCACGCCAATGTCTGGAAGGCTGATTTTGTTTATAGCCTCGTTTAAGACATTGGCGTACGTCGCGCCTCGCTCCACTGCTGCCGGCTGCAGCGTGATGACCACAGCTGCTGTGCGTGGTGGGCGAAGTTTGGCTGCCTTCTGCTTGTTCGTAGGCGGCGGCTTTTCCGTTATCGGTACCGGCCATGGGGCCTGACTCCGTGCAGGACGCTGCGGTTCCGTCCTCGTGGCCTTCCTCCTAGCGGACCCCCGTTTAACCACCTCCGTCCACTGCCCTTCCTGGGGGGCTTGTGGACGTGGCGCCGGTGCCACGGGGGCACGTTGTGCTGGGGCCGGGATCGGAGCAGGGGCAGTGGCTGGGGCAGGAACCGTCTTCCCTTTCCCCTTCTTCTTCCCCTTCTTCTCCTTTGTCCCCTCCTTCTTGCTCGCCGCACTTCCCGCCTGCTCTCCCTTAGAGACCGGAGCGCAAGACGGGGAGGGAATCACCTCGGTGGGTGGGGGCGACGACGACTTGGCCGTCGCTGCCGCTTCCCTCCGGCGGTCCGCCTCCAGAGGAGGCCTGTAGCTCTTCTCTGGAAGCAACCTCCCGCCCACCTCGAGGCCCTCGAGACGGGCACTCACTATCGTACCGATTCGTTCGGTAATCCGCCTCTCCAGCCCTTCCTCATCGACAGCGGCGACCGGGGCCTGGGTCTGTGCCATCCGGGTGGCCATCTCGCGTCTCAGCTCTTCGAGCTGCGCCTGCAGCTTCTTGTTGCTCTCTATAAGGAGAGCCACCTCATCGGAGACTTGCCGCGACCTCACAACCTCGAAGGATCTTTGGATGGCTCCAACCGCTTCCTTTAAGTCGCGGACCAAGTCTCCCTTGATGTTCTTCGACCTGAATGCTACGGCGAGGATGGTCGAAGTTGCATTCTCGAGCACCCCGTCGACCGCCACCAGGTCGGTTTCAGTGGCCATCTGGCCCTCCTTGACGTTGGGGAGTCGGGAGGTCAGCTGCAGCCGTTCCTCCCTCTTCCACGCCATCTCCTTCGCAAGATCCGCCTCCGCTTCAAGGCGTATTCCCTCTCGCTTCTTCTTGTTGAGGTCTTCCTTCGCCTTTGCCAGACCGACGTATTCGCCCGTAGTGGGCGGACGTCCGCGACCTCGCTTGGCTGTGGTCAGCTTGAGCCTGGGCCCTTCCTCCGGAACCCTTCGCTTGCGGAATTCGGAGGCTCGGGAACTTGGTCCCGGTACCTCTGTCACGCTCATGTCAGACGATCTTCGGTCCGACTCCTCCTCCGAGTCCCCTTGCGCCGAAAAGAACTTTCGGCGCGAGTCTCGCGATGACACAGATGATCGCGTCACCCTCCCTCTCTTCTCGGTCGTGGACGACGCCACCGTTTCTAGGCTGGCATCTGAATCAGATGACAGCCGCGAAACGGACCCAGCTAATCGCCCTACCTTCTCCTCTTCCTCCTTCTTCCTCCCTATCCTCAAACACAACCTCCCTGTCCTCGTCGTCACAGTTGTTGCCCCCTCCGTATACACGGGGCAGGACGCAGAAGCGCCGCGGGATTCCCCAACCTCGCTGAGGCTGGGACCCGCCCGGAGAATATTTTCAACTGATGAACTTTCCATGCTGGTCTTTTTTGTTCGAAGAGGGGTGTGATCCCCCCTTGACAGTTGAAAGGCATGACGGCCTGGGATTGGCGCCCTCGCAACTGGTCTCACCCCACCAGCTATGCATCCCCTGGGCGGGCGCCAGACCACGGGATTGGGCACTACACACACACACAAATATAACAGACACACACAAATAAAATATACTACACAAATAAAATACAACATATATAGAACACACAAATAAATATAAATAAACCCAACTCCAGCCGCCGCTTCCCAGGCTACCCGGGGCGCCGGCTGGTCACCAACCGCGGGCCTTGAAGGCCCGCCATCCCCCGACCCGAAGGTCCGCTGCAGCCGCGATGAAACGCGGCCGCCCAACACAAACGCCCGATAAGGGGGCCGGGTTGACCACCCCTGCCGCGCCCACCTCTGACCCGAAGGTCGAAGAAACGGCCCGAAGGCCCACCGCCTCGGTCCTCAAAACATACAGCGCACTATCAAGATGATAGTGTGCGCAGTGAGGCCCCAAGTGTCCAGCCATTAGCCGCCGTGCCGCAGTCTCTCCGGTAACGGAGAGGTTGCGGGACGGCGTTGCCCAGGGTGCACCACGTGGAGGTTGCTGGACCTGACACCCCAACCTAACCTAACCTAACCTAACCTAACCTAACCTTTTTTTTTTTTTTTTTTTTTTTTTTTTACCCGGGGAAACCTTCATGGTACCTCCCCTGGTCCACCCCCTGCGGGGTGGGGGGAGGTTATGTGGGACTTTAACCTAACACTAAAACCCCGGGGTGCACCGTCCGACTCGGCATTGGACGGGGTTGTGGTACCACTGTTCGTATACCACACTACCCCGTCGGCCTTTCATCCGTTTCCGGATTCTCCTCTCGAGCGGCGACGCCCCGGTGCACCAGGGGCGTCGCGTTTCTTCTCGTGGAGGACCCAAGATGTTGTTCGGGTCACTCCATCGGAGACGGGTCTCGCCGTGGGCGGCGTCCCCGTGTCCGCTTCTTGATCGGGGGGCTGGCGCAAGCCTTTCCTCCCGATAGATGGTCCGCCGTCTTCCCTGCCGTCGCGCAAAGCGAGCAGTGTGGGGCGGCGGAACATGCGGCGGCCTTATGGCCTTTTTGACCGCAGCGGTAGCACTCGTCGCTGCGGTCCTCCTCTGAGTCACACTGGGCACTGACGTGCCCCAGTCTCAGGCATCGGAAACAGCGGCGCGGTCTTCGGTCTAAGATCCGAACCTGCGCCGCTGACCATCCTACTAGCAGGCGGCCGCCTCCAGCGGCCACCATCTTCTTGGCGGCCGTCAGTGGGCACCGCACGTATACAGTTCCCATTCCGGCCGGCCCCTTCTTGATGACGCCGGCGCTAATGGCCGTCGTCTGACAGCCCCCGGCGGTGGCCAGAGCTGCAGTCAGCTTCGCGCAGTCAATCGAGTCATCCAGGCCGGTTACACGGAGATCCGTGGTGATCTCCGGCCTGGAGACAACGATGCCGACTTCGCTCGCGAACACCTCCCGCAGCTTGCTGGCCAGGACGTCCGCTTTCTCCTCCCTCTCTTCGCCGGGGACCTCGATCACCCTGGCGCCCGTCATCGCCTCCCTTATTTTAAGGTGTGGCACCCCAAGGTCCGCGAGGCTGATCTTATCTACAGCCTCGCTGACTACCTTTTGGTATGTCACGCCCCTCTCCTCCGCCGCAGGTTGCAGCGTGATTACCACGGCTGCAGTTCGCGGCGGGTGGAGCTTGGCTGCCTTCTCCTTGGTGGAGGGCGGCGTTTTCTTCTTCGGCCCCCGCTTGACCACCTCCGACCACTGCCTCGCCTGTGGGGCTTGTGGACGTGGCGCCGGTGCTGCGGGGGCACGTGGTGTTGGAGCCGATTTTGCGGCGGTGGCAGGGGCAGGGGCAGGGACCTTCTTCCCTTTCCCCTTTCTCCCCTTCTTCACCACCGTGCTCCACTCCATCGTCTCGTCGCTTCCCGGCTGCGGTCCCACAGGGACCGGACGACGGGACGCGGGGCGCGGGGCCTCTTCGGGGGGCGACGGCCGAGTTGTCGCCGCTGCTGCCTCCTTTCTGCGGTCCGCTTCCAGAGGGGGCCTGAAACTCCTCTCCGGAAGCAGTCTCCCGCTCACCTCCAGGCCCTCAATTCGGGCACTCACTAGGGCGCCAATTCGCTCCGCGATGCGCCTCTCCATCTCGCCCTCGCCTGCTTTAGCAGCCTGGGCCTGGGCCTCGATCAGGGCCTGGGCCTTGACCAATGCCTCAGCCTGCGCTTGGGCATGGGCTTGAGCCTGCTCCAGTCGGGAGGTCATTTTCCGACTGAGTTCCTCGTACTTGGCCTGCTGGGCCTTATTGGCCCTTTTTAGCCGGGCCACCTCCTTGGAGAGATCTTGGTCTCTTACAGTATCGAAGCCCTCGTAGAGCATTGCGAGTGCTCCCTCTAGGTACTCCGACACCTTCTCCGGCATTTCGCTCTCCTTGCACCATCGGCGCAACATACGCACCGATGTGTCGAGAGTCTCCTCTAAGTCCTGCCAGAGCTCGCTCGTCTCCTCGTCCTCGGATGGGGGGCGGGAGCTCCGCTCCGACCGCTTCTCCCTCTTCCGGCGCTCTTTGATGAGCTCCTCATCCGACGCACTGTGCTTGCGCCGTTTTTCAACCTTGCCAGCTCGGGAGCTAGGTCCCGCTGCCGGCAGCTCCTCCATCGAGGCGTCCGCCTCCTCCTCTGGCTCCATCTCGGGCACTCTCGCCGGACGACTGTCGCGGCGAGGGCTCTTGAGCCCCTGCGACGACGACGCTGTTGACCGCGTCGACGCCCTCTTCGTCTTCCCGGTCTCTGACCGTGGTAGCGACGCCACCGCCTCCATGCTGCAGTCCGAACCGGATGACAGCGTGGAGACGGACCCAGCTAATCGCTCCGTCTCTGCTCCCTTCTTCCTCCCTTTCTTCGTCCGCGCAAAAGTTGCCCCCTCCGTATACACGGGGCTCGACACCGGAGTGCCACGGGATTCCCCAACCTGTGGGTTGGGACCCGCCCGGAGAATATTTCCTTTTGCTGGCTTGTCCATTCTTATGTCTTTTTTGTTTGAAGAGGGGTGGGATCCCCCCTTGGCCCTCACGCATTCGACCAATGCCAGGCGAGAGCCGAACCTGACACTGGGACCCCCCCCCCCCACACAGAATACAACATACACAAATAAAATACAAATTACACAAATAAAATACAATATATACAAGACACACAAATATATAAGACACATAAATAAACACAAAAAGACTCCAGCCGCCGCTTCCCAGGCTGCCCGGGGCGCCGGCTGGACCACCAACCGCGGGCCTTGAAGGCCCGCCATCCCCCGACCCGAAGGTCCGCTGCAGCCGCGATGAACGCGGCCGCCCATCACCAAACGCCCGACAGGGATGCCGAGTTGACAAACCCTGCCGCGCCCACCTCTGACCCGAAGGTCGAAGACCAAGCCCGAAGGCCTACCGCCTCGGGCCTCAAGAACACGCTGCGCGCTATCATAGAACGATAGTGCGCGCGGTGAGGCCCCAAGTGTCCAGCCATTAGCCGCCGTGCCGCAATCTCTCTGGTAACGGAGAGGTTGCGGGACGGCGTTGCCCAGGGTGCACCACGTGGAGGTTGCTGGACCTGACACCCCAACCTAACCTTTTTTTTTTTTTTGTTTACCCGGGGAAACCGTCATGGTACCTCCCTGATCCACCCCCTGCGGGGTGGGGGGAGGTTATGTGGGACTCTAACCGCACTAAAACCCCGGGGTGCACCAACCGTCTTGGCTTTTGGACGGGGTTGTGGTACCACTGTTCGTATACCACACTACCCCGTCAGCCGTTCATCCGCTTCCGGATCCGCCTCTTGAGCGGCGACGCCCCGGTGCACCAGGGGCGTCGCGTTCTCCTCTTGTGTGGGGACCCAAGATGTTCAGGGTCCCGCAGGAGGCGGGGCGCGACTGCGTCCCCGCGTCCTCTTTCTGACTGGGGGTCTGGCGCAAGCCTTTCCCCCGGCGATGTGGTCTGCCGACTTCCCTGCTGCCGCACATAAAGAGCAGCGTGGGGCGGCGGAACACGTGGCGGCCTTATGGCCGCTTTGGCCGCAGCGGTAACATTCACCGCTGCGGTCTACCTCCGCTGTGCATTGGGCCGCAATGTGGCCCGACTCCAGGCACCGGAAACAGCGGCGGGGTCTAGGTTGTAGGACCATGACCCGCGCCGCTGACCACCCGACGAGAAGACGGCCGCCTCCTGCAACTATCTTCTTGGCGGCCATCTTTGGGCACCGCACGAACGCAGCGCCCATTCCGGCCGGCCCCCTCTGTATAGCGCCGGCATGAACTGCCGACGCTTGGCATCCCCCGGCTTTCGCCAGGGCTGCGACCAACCTCTCGTGGTCGATGGAGTCGTCCAGGCCGGTCACACGCATGTCTGCGGTACTCTCCGGCCTGGAGACGACTACGCCCTCCTCTCTGGCAAAGACCTCCCGCAGCTTGTTAGCCAGGAGGTCCGCCTTTTCGCCCCTCTCGGCGCCGTCGATCTCGATGACTCGAGCTCCGGTCGCCGCCGCCCTCATCTTGATGGGCGGTATACCCAGGGCTGGGAGGCTGATTTTGCTAACAGCCTCCGCGATCGCCTTATAATAGGTCAGCCCCCTCTCCTCCGCCGCAGGCTGCAGCGTTAGAACCACGGCCGCAGTTCGCGGCGGCCGGACTCTTACTCCCTTCCTCTTCGCTGACCCCCGCTTCACCACCTCCGACCACTGCCCCTCTTGTGGGGCTTGTGGGCGTGGCGCCGGTCCTGCGGGGGCGCACGGTTCTGGGTCCGGGTTCGGGGCAGGGATCTTCCTCCCTTTCCCTCGCTCTTCCCTCTTCTTCCTCTTCTTTTCTCTCTTCTTCGCCTTCTTTCCCTTCTTGCCTCGCGTTCCCAAAGAGACTGGGGCGCATGGCGGGACCACCTCCATGGGTGGGGGCGGCGACGGAGCGTCAGCGACTGCTTCAGCCACCACTGCCGCCTCTCTCCTGCGGTCCGCCGCCAGAGGAGGCCTCATGCTCTTCTCTGGCAGCAGTCTGCCGCTCACCTCGAGGCCCTCCAGACGGGCACTCACCAGTTTGCCGATTCGTTCGGCTAGCCTCCTCTCCAGCCCCTCCTCATCGACCGCGGCCGGAGCCTGCGTCGGGGCCGGGGCTTTGGCTGATCTGAAGGCCAGCTCGCGGCTCAGGTCCTCCAGCTTCGCCGACAGGGCCTTATTGGCCGCCTGTAGGGCCTTGTTGGCCTCCATGAGTTTGGCCACCTCCTCCGAGACCGTCCGCGTCTTCACGATGTTGAAGGCGCTCCGAATGGCTAAGGCCGCGTCCTTCACGTCGCGGATCAGGTCCCCCTTCACGTTTCCAGACTTGGTGGCCACCGCGATTATGGTCGCGCAAGAATTGGCGACCACCCCCTCGATCGTCACCAGGTCCGAATCACCTGTCATCCGTCCATCCTTGGGAAGGAAGGAGGTCAGCCTTGCTCGCTCCTCTCTCCTCCACCTCATCTCCGTAGCGAGGTCCGCCTCTGCTTCCAGGCGAATCTCCTCGCGGCGCATCTTGTTCGCCTCCTCTTTGGCCTTCGCTAGGCCGACGTAATGCCCAGTGGTGGGCGGACGTCCGCGACCGCGCTTGGCCGTGGTCATCTTCGCCGGCGACGCACTGGAGTCGTCGTCGCCTGGCCTGACCACCTCCTCCGTTACTCGGCGTTTGAGCCGTATCTTGAGCCCGCCGGAGGCTCGGGAGCTTGGTCCCGCCGCGTCCGACATGCTCATATCGGACCAACCTTGGTCCGAGTCTTCCTCCTCGGAATCCTCCGCCGATAGAAATCCTCGGCTAGAGGCCCTCGACGACGCAGGTGATCGCGTCGTCGGTCTCCCTGTCTTCCCGGTCTTCGACCGCGTCGACGACGCCACCGTCTCCATGCTACCATCCGACTCGGAGAGCGTGGATACGGTTCCAGCTAATCGCCCTTCTTCCCTATCTTTTTCCTCCTCCACTCTCGTCAACCTCACTTTCAACGTCTTTGCAATTGTTGCCCCCTCCGTATACACGGGGCTCGACACCGGAGTGCCACGGGATTCCCCAACCTGTGGGTTGGGACCCGCCCGGAGAATATTTGCAATTGCGGACTTCTTCATGTTCGTCTTTTTTGTTTGAAGAGGGGTGGGATCCCCCCTTTGGCCCTCACGCATTCGACCAATGCCAGGCGAGAGCCGAACCTGACACTGGGACCCTCCCCCCCACACAGAATAAGAAGAGACAGACACAAATAGAACACAAAATACACAAATACAATACAATAAATACGAAACACACAAATAAACATACAATATAAACAAAAAGGAACTTCGGCCGCCGCTTCCCAGACTGTCCGGGGCGCCGGCCGATCACCAACCGCAGGCCTTGAAGGCCCGCCATCCCCCGACCCGAAGGTCCGCTGCAGCCGCGATGAACGCAGCCGCCCAACACCAAACGCCCGACAGGGAGGCCGGGTTGACCAACCCTGCCGCGCCCACCTCAAAGACCCGAAGGTCAAAGACTTGGCCCGAACGCCAAAACCACCTCGGGCCTCAGAACATGCAGCGCACTATCAAAAGGATAGTGTGCGCAGTGAGGCCCCAAGTGTCCAGCCATTAGCCGCCGTGCCGCAATCTCTCTGGTAGCGGAGAGGTTGCGGGACGGCGTTGCCCAGGGTGCACCACGTGGAGGTTGCTGGACCTGACACCCCACCCCAACCTAACCTAACCTAACCTAACCTAACCTAACCTAACCTTTTTTTTTTTTTTTTTTTTTTTATTAACTTCGTCCTCCGTCTTGGCGGGACGGGTGGGGGTCACTGTAACAGTCTACCCACCCGCCCCAACGGAGAGGCCCGGAACTCAAACATTCCGGGCCCCATAACACCCAAGCAATAGGGGGGGGGTGTCCAGCTTGAAGCGACACCCCCCCGACACAACACCACACCATTTCTGGTGGGGCGGGAGGAGGCGATCCAGGCGCCTCCTTCTACCGCCGCTTCACCCTGAAACAATAATATGGGCGGGAGGAGGCGGAAAAGTCGCCTCCTTCTACCGCCCAGAAAGGAAACACACACAAAATGGGCGGGAGGAGGCGGAAAAGACGCCTCCTGCTACCGCCCAGAAAAACCCAACTAGTGGGGAAAAAGCACACCCCTCCTAGTGGGGCGGGAGGAGGCGGGCAAAACGCCTCCTTCTACCGCCCCTCCGCCTGAGCCGGATCGGGTCAAGGAGAGGATCTTCCTCCCTGACCCGCTCCGCGGCCTCCTTCTGCGCGATTGCGTATTCGCAGAAGGAGGCCACAGCCTGCCACGCCGTGTCGCTGCCGAGCATGGCACGAATTACGCTCGGCAGGGACAGGTCCACCCCTATGTGTGCGGAGAGTGTGTGTCGCTGTGTTGATAGAGCGACACACACTCCCAGCACGTGGGGCGCCGTGTCTTCTGGCGCCCCACATTGGTGGCAGGCTGGGGTCGGCTCACGTCTAGCGATCTGGTGCAGGTATTTTCCGAAGCATCCATGCCCGGAAAGCACCTGCACCAATCGGTAGGTGAGCGACCCATGCCGCCGCCGCAGCCACTCCCCGAGGACCGGTCTTATGGCCCCCACCGTCCACGCACCCGGCACCGGTGGGGCCAGGTCCTCCGTCCACCGCCCTATTAGGGCGGCCTGCGCCTGCCTCCGCATGCGCGTGACCTCCTCCCAATCCGGGGGCTCTCCGCGGGTCCTTCTAGCCGAGACAAGATGGTAAATCTCGGCGAGGACCTCCGCTTGGAGCTCCCAGGGGGGGTCTCCGGCAAGCGCGCATGCGGCCGTCCAGGACACCGTCCGGTATCCGCGTATCGCCCTCGTCGCGATGACCCGCTGCGGACGTCGCAGCAGGGCCTTATTGGCGCGTCCGAGGGCGTCCGCCCAGACCGGCGCCCCGTAGCAGGCCATACTCCTGGTGACGGCGGAGTATAGCCCGCGGCAGTTGGCGCTAGGGCCGCCCACGTTGGGCAGCAGCCTCCCTAGTGCGGCAGCGGCACTCACGACCTTCGGGGCCAGACTTGCAAAATGAGCCCCGAAGGTCCACCTCCCATCCAGGATGAGGCCCAGGTACTTCATCTGGGTCCCCACCCGGATCGGGACCCCGTCCAGGACGACTTGAGTGCCTGGAGGGGGTCCCCCCCGAGGCCCGTGAAACAACAGGGCCTCGGTCTTGGAGAGGGCAACCTCTAGTCCTAGGGAGCGGATGCGGTCGACCACCAGGGCTGTCCCCACCGTGGCCAACCGCAGCGTCGCTCCCAGGTCCCTCCCCCTGGCCACGACTAGGGTGTCGTCCGCGTAGCAGGCGACCCGCAGACTTGCGGGAAGCGTGCCGCGGAGCACCCAGTCGTAGCCGACGTTCCACAGCAGGGGTCCCAACACTGACCCCTGTGGAACGCCGCAGGCCACGCGACGGCGCCTCAGGCCGTCGCGTCCCTCCACGAGGATCTCGCGGTCGCGGAGGTAGTCGCCCAACAGCCTCCTCAGATACAGGGGCACTCCATGGTATCGGAGCGCCTCCTGTATCGTGGCGTGTGGGAGGCTGTTAAAGGCGTTGGCAATGTCCAGCGAGACAGCCAACGCCTTATCCCCCTCGGCGACCGCGGCCTGCGTCCATCCTTTGAGCCAGAGCAGGGCGTCTATCGTCGACCGCCCCGCCCTGAACCCATACTGGGCCTCGGACAGTCCGGGCCCAGTGCCCTCCAGGTGCTGGACGACCCGGGACGCTACGACTCTTTCGAGGAGCTTTCCCGTGTCGTCCAAAAGCACGATTGGCCTGTAAGCGGAAGGTGTCTCGGCGTCCCGACCATCCTTCCGCAGCAGGCACAACCGGCCGTCCTTCCATATCTTCGGGAACTGTCCAGACGTGATGCATACGTTGAACAGTTCCCGAAGCGGACCGCCCAGTGACTTTAGGGCGATCCGCAGCACTGCACCTGGAACCCCGTCCGGTCCCGGGGCCGTCCTCTTGCCGTGCATCCGAGCGACGGCAACCTCCATCTCCACCTCCGTGACGGGGGGGATGGAGTCCGGGTCCGGCACCTCCTCCTCCTCGGGGAGGATAGGCGACATCACTGGAGGGGTGTGGTCTGGGTCTCTGTTTGGAAACAGACCCACCAGCACCCTCTCCAGGACCTCCGGCTCGAGGGACCCCGCTACGGGGGGCGCTTGGCCCCGGAACTTTTTCCGGGCCGCCTTGTACGGGCGCCCCCACGGGTCCCTATCGAGGCCCTCCAGGGCCTCGCCCCAGGATGTCGCCTTCGACTCCCCTATCGCCAGCTGTAGGGCCCGCCTCGTCTCGCGGTACGCCTCATACAGCTGGCCTTCAGCTGCCAGCTCCTCTTCTGACAGCTGGTCGTCCGGGCGGCCGCGCCGCAATCTCCTGATGCGGACATACGGCCGCCGTGCCGCTGAGCAGGCCTCCCTAAGCGCCGCGAGCTCCCGGCGCCACCAATAGACCTGGCGGCGCCCCTCGTAGCGCCGGGCCCTCGGCATGGCGGTGTCGCAAATGGCCGTTAACGCATTTCTAAAACGGCCTGCTGCGACATCCGCCTCGGGGTGCGTGCGCCCCGCAACCCAAGCCTGGACGGCGGCCGCCTCCCCTGCCAACTCGACGTCTAGGCGGCTCGTCGTCCACCGCGGGAAGTGCGCACGCATCTCCCGGCGGGGCCCTCCCGGATTGTCGGAGGGACCCATCTCGAACCTTATGTATTTGTGGTCCGAGAGGGTCTCCACCTCCGACTCTACCCTCCAGGCCCGGACACGCGCTGCGGCTGCTGGGGTGGCGAACGAGAGGTCCACCACGGACCCCCCACGCTGCCGCACGCACGTGTGGGCCGACCCTGTATTCAGGAGGGTCAGCCCGGAGGCAACTGCCCACTCCACGACAAGCTCACCGCGAGCGTCAGTGGAGGGGTTGCCCCAGTCCCGGGCCTTCGCGTTCAGGTCCCCCATAAAGAGGACCTGACGTGGCGCCTGCCTTAATACCGCCGCGGCCAGGAGGTCCACAAACACCTCCAGCTCCGCGACGGTTCTATTGGGGGAGAAGTACGCTCCTATTATGGCGTACTCCCCCCAATTGGCCACCACGTATCCCGCGCCCCTCTCGATGACTGTGAGAGGGGGGGTTCCGCCCTGCCTGCTCAGTATGGCCACGGAGCCATCAAGGTCCCCAGCCCAGCAAGGGTGCTGGGGGGGGACATAATAGGGCTCCGCGGCGACGGCCACATCAATTTGCCACTGCGCCAGGGACTGCATCAGCAAGTCCTGAGCTCTGGCGCAGTGGTTGAGGTTCGTCTGAAGGTAGCTGTGATGGCTGACTAAAGACATTAGTCAGACATCGCAGCTACCTCGTTCGCCGATGTGCGAACGCCCGCCGGGGAGGCCACTCGTGGGGCCTCGGGGGCGGCCACAGTCCGTGTGTTGGCCGCCTTCCCATTCGTCTTGGGAGGGACGCAGCTGCGTCCCCCCATTATGTGCCCAGAGGGCCTCCCGACCTCGGCGCAGATCGCGCAGCGCGCCGCGACCTTCCCGCAATTCGCGGATCTGTGCCCCTCCTCCCCGCACCTGTAACACAGGTCGCCCCGATTTGCTGCGGCGGGGCACTGGGGGCGGGTGTGGCCCAGCCCCATGCACCTATAGCATCGCATGGGGCGCGCCCCCATCGCCGTAACGCCCACCGAGCTCCAGCCGATGAGGATCCTGCCCTTTTCCAACACCAGCTGAGCAGCCGGGATCGGGCAGGCCACGAGGCAAGACCAGGAGCCATTCCAGGCCTGGCGAATGTCGCCAGGCCTGACGAGGTGCACTGGGCACCCCCCCGCCTTTGCTATGGCTGCCGCCACCTTCTCCTTGGTGGCGGCATCATCCAGGCCCGTTATCCTCAGGTCCGTGACTTTCACGGGCCTGGAAACGCTGGCCACGTCGGACAGGACTTCCCGCAGTTTGCCTGCGAGCCTGTCCGCCTTGTCGTCGTGGTCGGAGCCAGCTATCTCTAAGAGTCTGGCTCCCGTGGCCGTCGTCCTGAAACGGAGCTGGTCAATACCCAGCTCCTCCAGGTCCACCCTGGTCTGCGCCTCGTCGATGAGGGTCCTATAGGTGACCCCCTTCTCGACGGCGTCGGGCTGCAGCGACAGCACGACTGCTGCCGTTTTGGGGGCCTTTTGCACCACCCTTGGGGCCCTATTCCCCGCCGCGGGGCCTTGGGGCCTGGCAGTCCCATTTACAGGGGGGGCGGCTCCTCCTCTCCTCCTGTTTCTTCTCCCTCCCCTCTTCCTCTTCCTCTTCCCCACCGTGGTCCAGGCGTCTGCCTGTGGGGCAGAAGTTGGAGCAGCCACGGGGGCAGCGGGAGGGGCGGGTCTTCTCGCCTCTTGTGTTCCCCTCATAGCCGGGGGAACATACGGCCTTGGAGCTGTCGTCGGCGGGGCGGCGGCTGCCTGCCTTGGAGCCGGCGCGGCCGGCTTGGCTGCGACTGCAGCGTAGCGCATCGGTCTTGATGCCTGCACGGCGGGCCCGGCTGCAACCGCAGCGTAGCGTGCCGGCGCCGGTCTTGATGCCTGCGCGGCCGGCCTGGCTGCAACCGCAGCGTAGCGCGCCGGCGCCGGTATCGGCCTAGGTGGGGCGGCAACCACTGCCGCCCTCTCTGCCACCCTTTTGGCATCCGCCCTTAGTGGCGGCCTCATAATTGGGGCCGGGAGGAGGCGGCTCTCGAGTCCCTCGAGCCGGGCATTCATCATCTCGCCGACCGTGATGGTCAGCGAGCGCCGCAGCTCCTCCACTAACTCCGCTCCCTGTATAACGGCGGTAGGCCCTCTCGACGCCGAGTTTTCTGCGACAGTGGCTGCGGCGACGGCCTGATTGGTCTTGGCCGTGGCCTCCGCGTACCCCTGTCGCAGCGCCTTCACCATGGCTTTGGAGGCGTCAACCTCCAAGAGCAAACGCGCGTTCTCGGCACGGAGACGCCTCGTCTCCTCTGCCTCCGTCCTGCCTGCGAGCGTGTCCACCACGTCCCGAAGGACCGAGGTGGCTCTCTTGAGGCGGGCAATGTACCCGCCCTTGAGGTTACCCGATTTCTGGGCCACCTCCAAGATTGCAGCAAGGCCCTCTCCTGCTTGGGCCCTGAGTTCCTGGGCGTTCATTTGGCTCGCGTCTCTGGACGTTGTGACATCCGAGTCACTCTCCGAGACTGCTGCGCCCACCCCCTTCCTGTAAGCCCTATTACGTAGGGCTTCGTCCAGCTCCTTGTCGACCGGCGAGGCCGGCTTCAAGAAGGTCTCCCTTCGAGGCACTGTCTTCACAGTCCTCCTCCCTCGTTGCGCGGTGGTGACCTTGGCGGCCATCATCGATCCCTCGTTTTCCGTGTCTGAGTCTAAGCACCCAGGCACGAAAAACGAGGAAGAATAGTGAGGCCGCTTCAGGCCAGCATCGCCCTCAACACTGAGATCCATGTCGGAGGCGGTCCCCGCATCAGATGCGGTTCCAGCGCCCGAAATGGATCCCTCCATCGTTGGCTTCGTGGGCGGGCCCTTAGGCCTCACCCCCGAAGCTGCCCTGTTGGAGGCGGGTTCGACGTAAGTCGACTCCGCCGCCAACAAATCGGGCGTCCCTACCGTCTCCAGGGAGGCAGCGAACCTCCCTGAAGCATCGCGCGCCTGCTTGGACATAATCGAAGCAGACCGCGACTCAACCTGAACGGAACAAACCAAAACACATAAAACACAATCCAATTTATAACAGTCCTGAGTACAGAGCAACTTTAGCCGAGCCCGATCTGCCACTCCGTTACGGTGGTCAGATGGGTCGTTTCCGGGGAACGCGACGTGGACGCAAAGCTCTGTGGGGGGTCCCCCAACCTAACCTAACCTAACCTAACCTAACCTAACCTAACCTAACCTAACCTTTTTTTTTTTTTTTTTTTTTTTTTTTTTTTGTTCACGCTGGGGAAACCGTCATGGTACCCCCCTGGTCCCACCCCCTGCGGGGTGGGGGGGAGGTTATGTGGGACTCTAACCGCACTAAAACCCCAGCGTGTGGCCGACGGGCACAACAAGGGAGGGGAGTCGTGGGTCCGCTGTTCGCATGACATACCATAACTCCCCTCTGTCGACATCCGCCTCCCTAAGGTAGGGATGCGGATCCATCTCGGCAGCAAAGGGCTGCATATATACCAGGCGGCATAATAATATACATACATAAACTACATAGACAATAAACATATAGTGTGATAGATATATATAGGAAAATACTATTACATAAATATATACATAAATAGATATATGCCGCCCCACAACGGGGGTGCAATTAAGCAACAACCCCTGAGCTCAGCAGGGGCTCACCTCTCGTCCTCCCCAGAAGAGGCGAGCGGGACGAAGATTAATGGCCAGCAGAACTGGCCAAAGGGGTGCTAGCCTAGCCAGTGGGCACTCCATCAGGCGGAAGGAGACACCTGAGAGCGTCACCCGGGCACCACACCGGGTTTACTCCCCCGTTGGCGAGACGGGGGGAGAGATCCCACTGACGTACTTCCTTCCTTCCCGCCCCGCTCACTCCCGAAGTGGCAAAGAGAGGTACACACTCTCTACCTCACTCCGTCTGGGCTGACAGTTTTAAGGCATGACGGCCATTATACTCCCCTCGTCATGAAATATAAATGAAAATGAAGATGAAGATGGAGAAGAGTGGTTGACGTCCCCACGAACTAGTGCTCGTGACGACGCCCACCACTCCCCGGAAGATGACCCCCCCTATCCCCAGAAGCCGGGAAGAGTTGTAGCCGTCCGCGGGGTGCAATCCCCATTTGGTGATCAGCCAACTGGGTCCGCTGGCCCCTCAGACAACTACCCCTCCTCCCAACTGTGTCCAGCCATTAGCCGCCGTTCCGCAATCACTCCGGCTTACGAAGTGGTTGCTGAACGGCGTTGCCCAGGGTGCACCACGTGGAGGTTGCCGGACCTGACACCCCAACCTAACCTAACCTTTTTTTTTTTTTTTTTTTTTTTCACGCTGGGGAAACCGTCATGGTACCCCCCTGGTCCCACCCCCTGCGGGGTGGGGGGGAGGTTATGTGGGACTCTAACCGCACTAAAACCCCAGCGTGTGGCCGACGGGCACAACAAGGGAGGGGAGTCGTGGGTCCGCTGTTCGCATGACATACCATAACTCCCCTCTGTCGACATCCGCCTCCCTAAGGTAGGGATGCGGATCCATCTCGGCAGCAAAGGGCTGCATATATACCAGGCGGCATAATAATATACATACATAAACTACATAGACAATAAACATATAAGGTGATAGATATATATAGGAAAATACTATTACATAAATATATACATAAATAGATATATGCCGCCCCACAACGGGGGTGCAATTAAGCAACAACCCCTGAGCTCAGCAGGGGCTCACCTCTCGTCCTCCCCAGAAGAGGCGAGCGGGACGAAGATTAATGGCCAGCAGAACTGGCCAAAGGGGTGCTAGCCTAGCCAGTGGGCACTCCATCAGGCGGAAGGAGACACCTGAGAGCGTCACCCGGGCACCACACCGGGTTTACTCCCCCGTTGGCGAGACGGGGGGAGAGATCCCACTGACGTACTTCCTTCCTTCCCGCCCCGCTCACTCCCGAAGTGGCAAAGAGAGGTACACACTCTCTACCTCACTCCGTCTGGGCTGACAGTTTTAAGGCATGACGGCCATTATACTCCCCTCGTCATGAAATATAAATGAAAATGAAGATGAAGATGGAGAAGAGTGGTTGACGTCCCCACGAACTAGTGCTCGTGACGACGCCCACCACTCCCCGGAAGATGACCCCCCCTATCCCCAGAAGCCGGGAAGAGTTGTAGCCGTCCGCGGGGTGCAATCCCCATTTGGTGATCAGCCAACTGGGTCCGCTGGCCCCTCAGACGACTACCCCTCCTCCCAACTGTGTCCAGCCATTAGCCGCCGTTCCGCAATCACTCCGGCTTACGAAGTGGTTGCTGAACGGCGTTGCCCAGGGTGCACCACGTGGAGGTTGCCGGACCTGACACCCCAACCTAACCTAACCTAACCTAACCTAACCTAACCTAACCTAACCTAACCTAACCTAACCTAACCTAACCTAACCTAACCTAACCTAACCTTTTTTTTTTTTTTTTTTTTTTGTTCACGCTGGGGAAACCGTCATGGTACCCCCCTGGTCCCACCCCCTGCGGGGTGGGGGGGAGGTTATGTGGGACTCTAACCGCACTAAAACCCCAGCGTGTGGCCGACGGGCACAACAAGGGAGGGGAGTCGTGGGTCCGCTGTTCGCATGACATACCATAACTCCCCTCTGTCGACATCCGCCTCCCTAAGGTAGGGATGCGGATCCATCTCGGCAGCAAAGGGCTGCATATAACCAGGCGGCATAATAATATACATACATAAACTACATAGACAATAAACATATAAGGTGATAGATATATATAAGAAATACTATTACATAAATATATACATAAATAGATATATGCCGCCCCACAACGGGGGTGCAATTCTGCAACAACCCCTGAGCTCAGCAGGGGCTCACCTCTCGTCCTCCCCAGAAGAGGCGAGCGGGACGAAGATTAATGGCCAGCAGAACTGGCCAAAGGGGTGCTAGCCTAGCCAGTGGGCACTCCATCAGGCGGAGGGAGATACACCTGAGAGCGTCACCCGGGCACCACACCGGGTTTACTCCCCCGTTGGCGAGACGGGGGGAGAGATCCCACTGGCGTACTTCCTTCCTTCCCGCCCCGCTCACTCCCGAAGTGGCAAAGAGAGGTACACACTCTCTACCTCACTCCAGCTGGGTGACAGTTTTAAGGCATGACGGCCATTATACTCCCCTCGTCGTGAAATATAAATGAAAATGAGGATGAAGATGGAGAAGAGTGGTTGACGTCCCCACGAACTAGTGCTCGTGACGACGCCCACCACTCCCCGGAAGATGACCCCCCCTATCCCCAGAAGCCGGGAAGAGTTGTAGCCGTCCGCGGGGTGCAATCCCCATTTGGTGATCAGCCAACTGGGTCCGCTGGCCCCTCAGACGACTACCCCTCCTCCCAACTGTGTCCAGCCATTAGCCGCCGTTCCGCAATCACTCCGGTTTACGAAGTGGTTGCTGAACGGCGTTGCCCAGGGTGCACCACGTGGAGGTTGCCGGACCTGACACCCCAACCTAACCTTTTTTTTTTTTTTTTTTTTTTTTTTTTTTTTTTACCCGGGGAAACCTTCATGGTACCTCCCCTGGTCCACCCCCTGCGGGGTGGGGGGAGGTTATGTGGGACTCTAACCTAACACTAAAACCCCGGGGTGCACCAACCGTCTTGGCCTTTGGACGGGGTTGTGGTACCACTATTCGTATACCACACTACCCCGTCAGCCGTTCATCCGCTTCCGGATCCGCCTCTTGAGCGGCGACGCCCCGGTGCACCAGGGGCGTCGCGTTCTCCTCTTGTGTGGGGACCCAAGATGTTCAGGGTCCCGCAGGAGGCGGGGCGCGACTGCGTCCCCGCGTCCTCTTTCTGACTGGGGGTCTGGCGCAAGCCTTTCCCCCGGCGATGTGGTCCGCCGGCTTCCCAGCTGCCGCACATAATGAGCAGCGCGGGGCGGCGGAACACGTGGCGGCCTTGTGGCCGTTTTGGCCGCAGCGGTAACATTCACCGCTGCGGTCTACCTCCGCTGTGCATTGGGCCGCTATGTGGCCCGACTCTAAACACCGGAAACAGCGGCGGGGTCTAGGTTGTAGGACCATGACCCGCGCCGCCGACCACCCGACGAGAAGACGACCGCCACCTGCGACTATCTTCTTTGCGGCCATCTTTGGGCACCGCACGAACGCAGCGCCCATTCCGGCCGGCCCCCTCTGTATAGCGCCGGCATGTACTGCCGACGCTTGGCATCCCCCGGCCTTCGCCAGGGCTGCGACCAGCCTCTCGTGGTCGATAGAGTCGTCCAGGCCGGTCACACGCATATCTGCGGTACTCTCCGGCCTGGAGACGACTACGCCCTCCTCTCTGGCAAAGACCTCCCGCAGCTTGTTAGCCAGGAGGTCTGCCTTTTCGCCCCTCTCGGTGCCGTCAATCTCGATTACTCGAGCTCCGGTCGCCGCCGCCCTCATCTTGATGGGCGGTATGCCCAGGGCCGGGAGGCTGATTCTGCTGACAGCCTCACTGATGACCTTGTAGTAGGTCAGCCCCCTCTCCTCCGCCGCAGGTTGCAGCGTCAGAACCACGGCCGCAGTTCGCGGCGGCCGGACTCTCACTCCCTTCCTCTTCGCTGACCCCCGCTTCACCACCTCCGACCACTGCCCCTCCTGTGGGGGCTGTGAGCGTGGCGCCGGTCCTGCGGGGGCGCACGGTTCTGGGTCCGGGTTCGGGGCAGGGATATTCTTCCCTTTCCCTCGCTCTTCCCTCTTCTTCCTCTTCCTTTCTCTCATCTTCGCCTTCTTTCCCTTCTTTTTCCCACGCGCTCCCATAGGAACCGGGGCGCATGGCGGGACCACCTCCATAGGTGGGGGCGGCGACGGAGCATCGGCGACTGCTTCAGCCACCACTGCCGCCTCCCTCCTGCGGTCCGCCGCCAGAGGAGGCCTCATGCTCTTCTCTGGCAGCAGTCTGCCGCTCACCTCGAGGCCCTCTAGTCGGGCACTCACCAGTTTGCCGATTCTTTCGGCTAGCCTCCTCTCTAGCCCCTCCTCATCGACCGCGGCCGGAGCCTGCGTCGGGGCCAGGGCTTTCGCTGATCTGGAGGCCAGCTCGCGGCTCAGGTCCTCCAGCTTCGCCGACAGGGCTTTGTTGGCCTCCTGAAGGGCCTTGTTGGCCGCCATCAGTTTGGCCACCTCCTCCGAGACCGTCCGCGTCTTGACGATGTTGAAGGCGCTCCGTATAGCTACGGCCGCGTCCTTCACGTCGCGGATCAGGTCTCCCTTGACGTTTCCGGACTTGGTGGCCACGGCGATTATGGTCGCACAGGAATTGGCGACCACCCCTTCGATCGTCACCAGGTCCGAATCGTCGTTCATCCGACCGTCCTTGGGCAGGAAGGAGGTCAGCCTTGCACGCTCCTCTCTCCTCCACCTCATTTCCGTCGCGAGGTCCGCCTCTGCATCCAGGCGGATCTCCTCGCGCCGCATCTTGTTGGCCTCCTCTTTGGCCTTCGCTAGGCCGACGTAATGCCCAGTGGTGGGCGGACGTCCGCGACCGCGCTTGGCCGTGGCCATCTTCGCCGGCGACGCATTGGAGTCGTCGTCGCCTGGCCTGGCCACCTCCTCCGTTACTCGGCGTTTGAGCCGAAGCTTCAGCCCGCCGGAGGCTCGGGAACTTGGTCCCGCCGCGTCCGACACGCTCATATCGGACCAGCCTTGGTCCGAATCTTCTTCCTCAGAGACCTCTTCCGCCGAACGAAAATCGCGGCTAGAGGCTCTTGACGACGCAGATGATCGCGCCGTCCCTTTCCCTTTCATTGCGGTTCTAGACCGCGTCGAGGACGCCACCGTCTCCAGGGTGCCATCCGAATCGGATGACAGCCTTGAGACGGACCCAGCTAATCGCTCGACCTCCGTCTTCCTCCCTATCTTCGTCGTTGCAATTGTTGCCCCCTCCGTATACACGGGGCTCGACACCGTAGTGCCACGGGATTCCCCAACCTGTGGGTTGGGACCCGCCCGGAGAATATTTTTCAATTGCGAACCTTCCATTCTGTTCTTTTTTTGTTTAGAGAGGGGTGTGATCCCCCCTCGACAGTTTTAAGAGGCATGACGGCCTGGGGTTGGCGCCCTCACAACTGGTCTCTACCCCACCAGCTACGCATCCCCTGGGCGGACGCCAGACCACGGGATTGGGCCCCCAACACACACACACAAAATACAAGACACACACAAATAGAAATACAATTACACAAATAAAATACAATATATACACAAGACACACAAAATAGACATAAATATACACAAAGACTCCAGCCGCCGCTTCCCAGACTATCCGGGGCGCCGGCTGGACCACCAACCGCGGGCCTTGAAGGCCCGCCATCCCCCGACCCGAAGGTCCACTGCAGGTGCGATGAACGCAGAGCTACTCCTCACAAGTGCCCAGCGGGAGGTCAAACCGACCAGCCCCGCCGCGCCCACCTCTGACCCGAAGGTCGAAGACCCGGCCCGAAGGCCCACCGCCTCGGGCCTCAAAACACGACGCGCACTATCATAAAACGATAGTGCGCGCGGTGAGGCCCCAAGTGTCCAGCCATTAGCCGCCGTGCCGCAATCTCTCCGGTAACGGAGAGGTTGCGGGACGGCGTTGCCCAGGGTGCACCACGTGGAGGTTGCTGGACCTGACACCCCAACCCCCAACCTAACCTTTTTTTTTTTTTTTTTTTTACAAACTTCGTCGTCCGTCTTTGGTGGGACGGGTGGGGGTTACTGTAATAGTCTACCCACCCGCCCCGACGGGGAGGCCCGGAACTCCTACATTCCGGGCCCCGACAACACACCAAACAATACAATAGGGGGGGTGTCCAGCTTAAGGCGACACCCCCCCGACACGACACCACACCATTTCTGGTGGGGCGGGAGGAGGCGATCCAAGCGCCTCCTTCTACCGCCACTTCACCCTAGTTTACACAAATGGGCGGGAGGAGGCGGGAAAGACGCCTCCTGCTACCGCCCAGAAAGAAAAACACACACGAAATGGGCGGGAGGAGGCGGAAAAGACGCCTCCTGCTACCGCCCAGAAAAACCCAACTAGTGGGGAAAAACACACCCCTCCTAGTGGGGCGGGAGGAGGCGGGCAAAACGCCTCCTTCTACCGCCCCTCCGCCTGTGCCGGATCGGGTCAAGGAGAGGATCTTCCTCCCTGACCCGCTCCGCGGCCTCCTTCTGCGCGATTGCGTATTCGCAGAAGGAGGCCACAGCCTGCCACGCCGTGTCGCTGCCGAGCATTGCTGTTATTACGCTCGGCAGGGACAGGTCCAGCCCTATGTGTGCGGAGAGTGTGTGTCGCTGTGTTGACAGAGCGACACACACTCCCAGCACGTGGGGCGCCGTGTCTTCTGGCGCCCCACATTGGTGGCAGGCTGGGGTCGGCTCCCGTCTAGCGATTTGGTGCAGGTATTTTCCGAAGCATCCATGCCCGGAAAGCACCTGCACCAATCGGTAGGTGAGCGACCCATGCCGCCGCCGCATCCACTCCCCGAGGACCGGTCTCAAGGCCCCCACCGTCCACGCACCCGGCACCGGTGGGGCCAGGTCCTCCGTCCACCGCCCTATCAGGGCGGCCTGCGCCTGCCTTCGCATGCGCGTTACCTCTTCCCAATCCGGGGGCTCTCCGCGGGTCCTTCTAGCCGAGACAAGATGGTAAATCTCGGCGAGGACCTCCGCTTGGAGCTCCCAGGGGGGGTCTCCGGCAAGCGCGCATGCGGCCGTCCAGGACACCGTCCGGTATCCGCGTATCGCCCTCGTCGCGATGACCCGCTGCGGACGTCGCAGCAGGGCCTTATTGGCGCGTCCGAGGGCGTCCGCCCAGACCGGCGCCCCGTAGCAGGCCATACTCCTGGTGACGGCGGAGTATAGCCCGCGGCAGTTGGCGCTAGGGCCGCCCACGTTGGGCAGCAACCTCCCCAGTGCGGCAGCGGCACTCACGACCTTCGGGGCCAGGCTTGCAAAATGGGCCCCGAAGGTCCACCTCCCATCCAGGATGAGGCCCAGGTATTTCATCTGGGTCCCCACCCGGATCGGGACCCCGTCCAGGATGACTTGTGTGCCTGGAGGGGGTCCCCCCCGAGGCCCGTGAAACAGTAGGGCCTCGGTCTTGGAGAGGGCAACCTCTAGTCCTAGGGAGCGGATGCGGTCGACCACCAGGGCTGTCCCCATCGTGGCCAACCGCAGCGTCGCTCCCAGGTCCCTCCCCCTGGCCACGACTAGGGTGTCGTCCGCGTAGCAGGCGACCCGCATACTTGCGGGAAGCGTGCCGCGGAGCACCCAGTCGTAGCCGACGTTCCACAGCAGGGGTCCCAACACTGACCCCTGTGGAACGCCGCAGGCCACGCGACGGCGCCTCAGGCCGTCGCGTCCCTCCACGAGGACCTCGCGGTCGCGGAGGTAGTCGCCCAACAGCCTCCTCAGATACAGGGGCACTCCATGGTATCGGAGCGCCTCCTGTATCGTGGCGTGTGGGAGGCTGTTAAAGGCGTTGGCAATGTCCAGCGAGACAGCCAACGCCTTATCCCCCTCGGCGACCGCGGCCTGCGTCCATCCTTTGAGCCAGAGCAGGGCGTCTATCGTCGACCGCCCCGCCCTGAACCCATACTGGGCCTCGGACAGTCCGGGCCCAGTGCCCTCCAGGTGCTGGACGACCCGGGACGCTACGACTCTTTCGAGGAGCTTTCCCGTGTCGTCCAAAAGCACGATTGGCCTGTAAGCGGAAGGTGTCTCGGCATCCCGACCATCCTTCCGCAGCAGGCACAACCGGCCGTCCTTCCATATCTTCGGGAACTGTCCAGACGTGATGCATACGTTGAACAGTTCCCGAAGCGGACCGCCCAGTGACTTTAGGGCGATCCGCAGCACTGCACCTGGAACCCCGTCCGGTCCCGGGGCCGTCCTCTTGCCGTGCATCCGAGCGACGGCAACCTCCATCTCCACCTCCGTGACGGGGGGGATGGAGTCCGGGTCCGGCACCTCCTCCTCCTCGGGGAGGATAGGCGACATCACTGGAGGGGTGTGGTCTGGGTCTCTGTTTGGAAACAGACCCACCAGCACCCTCTCCAGGACCTCCGGCTCGAGGGACTCCGCTACGGGGGGCGCTTGGCCCCGGAACTTTTTCCGGGCCGCCTTATACGGGCGCCCCCACGGGTCCCTATCGAGGCCCTCCAGGGCCTCGCCCCAGGATGTCGCCTTCGACTCCCCTATTGCCAGCTGTAGGGCCCGCTTCGCGTCACGGTACGCCTCATACAGCTGGCCTTCAGCTGCCAGCTCCTCTGCTGACAGCTGGTCGTCCGTGCGGCCGCGTCGCAGTCGTCTGATGCGGACGTACGGCCGCTGTGCCGCTGAGCAGGCCTCCCTGTGTGCCGCGATCTCCCGGCGCCACCAATATACCTGGCGGCGCCCCTCGTAGCGGCGGGCCCTCGGCATGGCGGTGTCGCAAATGGCCGTTAATGCATCTCTAAAACGGCCTGCTGCGACATCCGCCACGGGGTGCGTGCGCCCCGCAACCCAAGCTTGGACGACGGCCGCCTCCTCTGCCAACTCGACGTCTAGGCGGCTCATCGTCCACCGCGGGAAGTGCGCACGCATCTCCCGGCGGGGCCCTCCCAGGCTGTCGGAGGGACCCATCTCGAACCTTATATACTTGTGGTCCGAGAGGGTCTCTACCTCCGACTCTACCCTCCAGGCCCGGACACGCGCTGCGGCTGCTGGGGTGGCGAACGAGAGGTCCACCACGGACCCCCCACGCTGCCGCACGCACGTGTGGGCCGACCCTGTATTGAGGAGGGTCAGCCCGGAGGCAACTGCCCACTCCACGACAAGCTCACCGCGAGCGTCGGTGGAGGGGTTGCCCCAGTCCCGGGCCTTCGCGTTCAGGTCCCCCATAAAGAGGACCTGACGTGGCGCCTGCCTTAACACCGCCGCGGCCAGGAGGTCCACAAACACCTCCAGCTCCGCGACGGTTCTATTGGGGGAGAAGTACGCTCCTATTATGGCGTACTCCCCCCAATTGGCCACCACGTATCCCGCGCCCCTCTCGATGACTGTGAGAGGGGGGGTTCCGCCTTGCCTGCTCAGTATAGCCACGGAGCCATCAAGGTCCCCAGCCCAGCAAGGATGCTGGGGGGGGACATAATAGGGCTCCGCGGCGACGGCGATGTCTATTTGCCACTGCGCCAGGGACTGCATCAGCAAGTCCTGAGCTCTGGCGCAGTGGTTGAGGTTCGTCTGAAGGTAGCTGTGATGGCTGACTAAAGACATTAGTCAGACATCGCAGCTACCTCGTTCGCTGATGCGCGAACGCCCGCCGGGGAGGCCACTCGTGGGGCCTCGGGGGCGGCCACAGTCCGTGTGTTGGCCGCCTTCCCATTCGTCTTGGGAGGGACGCAGCTGCGCCCCCCCATAATGTGCCCAGAGGGCCTTCCCACCTCGGCGCAGATCGCGCAGTGCGCCGCGACCTTCCCGCAGTTTGCGGATCTGTGCCCCTCCTCGCCGCAGCGGTAGCACAGATCGCCCCGGTTAGCTGTGGCGGGGCACTGGGGGCGGGTGTGGCCCAGCCCCATGCATCTGTAACACCGCATGGGGCGCGCCCCCATGTTCGTGACGCCCACCGAGCTCCAGCCTATGAGGAGCCTGCCCTTGTCCAGCACCAGCTGAGCAGCCGGGATCGGGCAGGCTACGAGGCAGGACCACGAGCCATTCCAGGCCTGGCGAATGTCGCCAGGCCTGACGAGGTGCACTGGGCACCCCCCCGCCTTTGCAATAGCTGCCGCCACCTTCTCCTTGGTGGCGGCATCATCCAGGCCCGTTATCCTCAGGTCCGTGACTTTCACGGGCCTGGAAACGCTGGCCACGTCGGACAGGACTTCCCGCAGTTTGCCTGCGAGCCTGTCCGCCTTTTCGTCGTGATCGGAGCCAGGTATCTCCAATAACCTGGCTCCCGTGGCCGTCGTTCGGAACCGGATCTGCTCGATACCGAGCTCCTCCAGGTTCACTTTTTCTTGCGCCTCGTCGATGAGGGTCTTATACGTGACCCCCTTCTCGACGGCGTCGGGCTGCAACGACAGCACGACTGCTGCCGTTTTGGGGGCCTTCTGCACCACCCTTAGGGCCCTATTCGCCACCGCAGGGCCTTGGGGCCTGGCAGTCCCGTTTACAGGGGGGGCGGCTCCACCTCTCCTCCTGTTCCTCCTTCCTCCCCTCTTCCTCTTCCTTTTCCCCACCGTGGTCCAAGCATCTGCCTGTGGGGCAGCAGCTGGAGCAGCCACGGGGGCAGCGGGAGGGGCGGGCCTCCTCACGTCTTGTGTTCCCCTCATGGCCGGGGGAACATACGGCCTTGGAGTCGTCGTTGGCGGGGCAGCGGCTGCCTGCCTTGGAGCCGGCGCGGCCGGCTTGGCTGCGACTGCAGCGTAGCGCGCCGGCGCCGGTCTTGACGCCTGCGCGGCCGGCCTGGCTGCGACCGCAGCGTAGCGCGCCGGCGCCGGTGTCGGCCTAGGTGGGGCAGCAACCACTGCCGCCCTCTCAGTCGCCCTTTTGGCATCCGCCCTCAATGGCGGCCTCATTATTTGGGCCGGAAGGAGGCGGCTCTCGAGCCCTTCGAGCCGGGCATTCATCATTTCGCCGACCGTAATGGTCAGCGAACGCCGCAGCTCCTCCACCAGCTCCGCTCCCTGAATGATGGCGGGAGCCCTCCTCGACGCCGAGTTCTCCGCGACAGTGGCTGCGGCGACGGCCTCGTTGGTCTTGGCCGTGGCCTCCGCGTAGCCCTGTCGCAGCGCCTTCACCATCGCCTTGGAGGCGTCAACTTCCATGCGCAGACGCGCGTTATCGGCACGGAGACGACGTGTCTCCTCTGCCTCCGTCCGACCAGCTAGGGTGTCCACCACGTCCCGAAGGACAGAGGTGGCCCTCTTCAAGCGGGCGATGAACCCGCCCTTCAGGTTGCCCGATTTTTGGGCAACTTCTAATATCGCAGCAAGCCCTTGTCCAGCTTGCGCTCTCAATTCCTGGGCGTTCATTTCGCTAGCGTCTCTGGTCGCTGTGACGTCAGAGTCACTCTCTGTCGTGCGACCAGAGGCAGCGCTCGCCCCCTTCCTCAGAGCCCTGTTGTGGAGGGCTTCCTCCAATTCTTTATCCACCGGCGAGGCCGGCTTCAAAAAAGTCTCCCTGCGAGGAGCTACCTTCGTAGTCCTCCCTCTCCCTCTCTGCGCGGACGTGACCTTGGCGGTCGCCGGTCCCTCAGTCTCCGTGTCTGAGTCGTAATACCCAGCCACGTAGAAAGAGGAAAACGGCCGCTTCTGGCCAGTCCCGCTCTCAACTCCACTCAAATCCATTTCGGAGGCGGTCCCCGCATCAGATGCGGTCCCAGCGCCCGAAATGGATTCCTCCATCGGTTGCTTCGTGGACGGGCCCTTAGGCCTCACCCCCGAAGCTGCCCTGTTGGAGACGGGTTCGACGTACGTCGACTCCGCCGCCAACAAATCGGGCGACCCTACGTTCTCCAGGGAGGAGGTGAACCTCCCTGAAGCATCACGCATCTGTTTAGACATGATGTCAAAACAGACCGCAACTCTACCAAACAACGGAACAAAACACAGTATAAAACAGTCAAATCGCAATTAGTCTTGGAAGTACAGAGCAACTTTAGCCGAGCCCGATCTGCCACTCCGTTACGGTGGTCAGATGGGTCGTTTACCAGGGGACGCGACGTGGACGCAAAGCTCTGTGGGGGGTCCCCCACCCCCAACCTAACCTAACCTAACCTAACCTAACCTTTTTTTTTTTTTTTTTTTTTTTTTAACGTTGGGAAAATCCGTCATGGATACCAGCCCACACGCAATTAGTGGGAACCTGGTTATGTGGGACTCCAACCGCACTAAAAAACCAACGTGTGATCGACGGCACAACTGTTGAACAGAGTCGTGGGCCCGAGCTTTCGCATATCAGCCATAACTCACGTTCAGTCGATATCCGCTTCGCCCGAGGGGGCTACGCAGACCCTTGCTCTAGGAAAACAAGCTCAATCCTGAGCAGCATACGAGAACCGTATGCCGCCTCATGAGGGCCTTTACCATCAACGTCCAGCGCCCGCCAGGCGCTCCCGTCCGGTCAAAGACCCTCCGAACAGAGACAGTGCACTGGCCTTTACGACCCATTCAATCAGTCTCACGTTCGAGGAGAACGTTGTTTTCCCTTCTTGCCAGGCTTTGCATACAAGTACGCGCAGCCACACGGCGAGGTTTTTACCGACGAGTATGGTGCTTGGGGGGCACCCTCGCCCAATAAAACCCTCCTTACAGACTGTGCACTGGCCATTACAGCCCATTCAATCAGTCCGAGGTCCCAGGCGGAGAGTGCGCGAGCCTTTACAGCCCATACAACAATCCGCCACACGGCCGCGAGACCGCAGTCTCGCGGCACCCCGTTGGCACGACAACAACGTCTCCCGAAGGAGAGGTTGCTGATCTGCCGCCAGAGTACGAAACGATGGATGATAGATGAGACATCGTCACTAACACGACTCAAACGTGCCCTGTATGAGATGAAAATGGAGAAGAGAGGTTGGCGTCCCCACAGGCTAGTGCCAGTGACGACGCCCACCTCTCCCCGGATGATGGCCCCCCAATCCCCAATAGCCGGAAGGAGTTGTAGCCGTCCGCGGGGTGCAATCCCCATTTGGTGGTTAGCCAACTGGGCCCGCTGGCCCCTCAGACGCCTACCCCTCCCCCCGACTGGTATCCGGTTATTGGCCGTTCCGAGATAAAACCCTTCAGGAGGCAGTACCTCCCAAAGAAATTGTATCTCGTTCCGTTTCCAGGGTGCACCAGGCCCGACGGCTGCCGTTCCCCTCGGGACGCATCGCAAAGGGACAAGCAACCTAACCTAACCTAACCTAACCTAACCTAACCTAACCTAACCTAACCTAACCTAACCTTTTTTTTTTTTTTTTTTTTTTTTTTTTTTTTTTTTTTTTTTTTTTGTTCACGCTGGGGAAACCGTCATGGTACCCCCCTGGTCCCACCCCCTGCGGGGTGGGGGGGAGGTTATGTGGGACTCTAACCGCACTAAAACCCCAGCGTGTGGCCGACGGGCACAACAAGGGAGGGGAGTCGTGGGTCCGCTGTTCGCATGACATACCATAACTCCCCTCTGTCGACATCCGCCTCCCTAAGGTAGGGATGCGGATCCATCTCGGCAGCAAAGGGCTGCATATAACCAGGCGGCATAATAATATACATACATAAACTACATAGACAATAAACATATAAGGTGATAGATATATATAAGAAATACTATTACATAAATATATACATAAATAGATATATGCCGCCCCACAACGGGGGTGCAATTCTGCAACAACCCCTGAGCTCAGCAGGGGCTCACCTCTCGTCCTCCCCAGAAGAGGCGAGCGGGACGAAGATTAATGGCCAGCAGAACTGGCCAAAGGGGTGCTAGCCTAGCCAGTGGGCACTCCATCAGGCGGAGGGAGATACACCTGAGAGCCTCACCCGGGCACCACACCGGGCTTACTCCCCCGTTGGCGAGACGGGGGGAGAGATCCCACTGGCGTACTTCCTTCCTTCCCGCCCCGCTCACTCCCGAAGTGGCAAAGAGAGGTATACACTCTCTACCTCACTCCGTCTGGGCTGACAGTTTTAAGGCATGACGGCCATTATACGCCCCTCGTCATGGATATATAGATGAAAATGAAGATGAAGATGGAGAAGAGTGGTTGACGTCCCCACGAACTAGTGCTCGTGACGACGCCCACCACTCCCCGGAAGATGACCCCCCCTATCCCCAGAAGCCGGGAAGAGTTGTAGCCGTCCGCGGGGTGCAATCCCCATTTGGTGATCAGCCAACTGGGTCCGCTGGCCCCTCAGACGACTACCCCTCCTCCCAACTGTGTCCAGCCATTAGCCGCCGTTCCGCAATCACTCCGGTTTACGAAGTGGTTGCTGAACGGCGTTGCCCAGGGTGCACCACGTGGAGGTTGCCGGACCTGACACCCCAACCTAACCTAACCTAACCTAACCTTTTTTTTTTTGATAACGCTGGGGAAACCGTCATGGTACCCCCCTGGTCCCACCCCCTGCGGGGTGGGGGGGAGGTTATGTGGGACTCTAACCGCACTAAAACCCCAGCGTGTGGCCGACGGGCACAACAAGGGAGGGGAGTCGTGGGTCCGCTGTTCGCATGACATACCATAACTCCCCTCTGTCGACATCCGCCTCCCTAAGGTAGGGATGCGGATCCATCTCGGCAGCAAAGGGCTGCATATATACCAGGCGGCATAATAATATACATACATAAACTACATAGACAATAAACATATAAGGTGATAGATGTATATAGGAAAATACTATTACATAAATATATACATAAATAGATATATGCCGCCCCACAACGGGGGTGCAATTCTGCAACAACCCCTGAGCTCAGCAGGGGCTCACCTCTCGTCCTCCCCAGAAGAGGCGAGCGGGACGAAGATTAATGGCCAGCAGAACTGGCCAAAGGGGTGCTAGCCTAGCCAGGGGGCACTCCATCAGGCGGTGAGAGGCAGACACCTGAGAGCGTCACCCGGGCACCACACCGGGTTTACTCCCCCGTTGGCGAGACGGGGGGAGAGATCCCACTGGCGTACTTCCTTCCTTCCCGCCCCGCTCACTCCCGAAGTGGCAAAGAGAGGTACACACTCTCTACCTCACTCCAGCTGGGTGACAGTTTTAAGGCATGACGGCCATTATACTCCCCTCGTCGTGAAATATAAATGAAAATGAGGATGAAGATGGAGAAGAGTGGTTGACGTCCCCACGAACTAGTGCTCGTGACGACGCCCACCACTCCCCGAAAGATGACCCCCCCTATCCCCAGAAGCCGGGAAGAGTTGTAGCCGTCCGCGGGGTGCAATCCCCATTTGGTGATCAGCCAACTGGGTCCGCTGGCCCCTCAGACGACTACCCCTCCTCCCAACTGTGTCCAGCCATTAGCCGCCGTTCCGCAATCACTCCGGCTTACGAAGTGGTTGCTGAACGGCGTTGCCCAGGGTGCACCACGTGGAGGTTGCCGGACCTGACACCCCAACCTTTTTTTTTTTTTTTTTTTTTTTTTTAACGTTGGGAAAATCCGTCATGGATACCAGCCCACACGCAATTAGTGGGAACCTGGTTATGTGGGACTCCAACCGCACTAAAAAACCAACGTGTGATCGACGGCACAACTGTTGAACAGAGTCGTGGGCCCGAGCTTTCGCATATCAGCCATAACTCACGTTCAGTCGATATCCGCTTCGCCCGAGGGGGCTACGCAGACCCTTGCTCTAGGAAAACAAGCTCAATCCTGAGCAGCATACGAGAACCGTATGCCGCCTCATGAGGGCCTTTACCATCAACGTCCAGCGCCCGCCAGGCGCTCCCGTCCGGTCAAAGACCCTCCGAACAGAGACAGTGCACTGGCCTTTACGACCCATTCAATCAGTCTCACGTTCGAGGAGAACGTTGTTTTCCCTTCTTGCCAGGCTTTGCATACAAGTACGCGCAGCCACACGGCGAGGTTTTTACCGACGAGTATGGTGCTTGGGGGGCACCCTCGCCCAATAAAACCCTCCTTACAGACTGTGCACTGGCCATTACAGCCCATTCAATCAGTCCGAGATCCCAGGCGGAGAGTGCGCGAGCCTTTACAGCCCATACAACAATCCGCCACACGGCCGCGAGACCGCAGTCTCGCGGCACCCCGTTGGCACGACAACAACGTCTCCCGAAGGAGAGGTTGCTGATCTGCCGCCAGAGTACGAAACGATGGATGATAGATGAGACATCGTCACTAACACGACTCAAACGTGCCCTGTATGAGATGAAAATGGAGAAGAAAGGTTGGCGTCCCCACAGGCTAGTGCCAGCGACGACGCCCACCTCTCCCCGGATGATGGCCCCCCAATCCCCAATAGCCGGAAGGAGTTGTAGCCGTCCGTGGGGTGCAATCCCCATTTGGTGGTTAGCCAACTGGGCCCGCTGGCCCCTCAGACGACTACCCCTCCCCCCGACTGGTATCCGGTTATTGGCCGTTCCGAGATAAAACCCTTCAGGAGGCAGTACCTCCCAAAGAAATTGTATCTCGTTCCGTTTCCAGGGTGCACCAGGCCCGACGGCTGCCGTTCCCCTCGGGACGCATCGCAAAGGGACAAGCAGCCATCAGGCACACGAGGAGGTTACCGGATCTCGCACCCCTTACCGGATGCGAGATCCGGTAACCTCCTCGTGTGCCTGATGGCTGCTTGTCCCTTTGCGATGCGTCCCGAGGGGAACGGCAGCCGTCGGGCCTGGTGCACCCTGGAAACGGAACGAGATACAATTTCTTTGGGAGACCTAACCTTTTTTTTTTTTTTTTTTTTTTAACGTTGGGAAAATCCGTCATGGATACCAGCCCACACGCAATTAGTGGGAACCTGGTTATGTGGGACTCCAACCGCACTAAAAAACCAACGTGTGATCGACGGCACAACTGTTGAACAGAGTCGTGGGCCCGAGCTTTCGCATATCAGCCATAACTCACGTTCAGTCGATATCCGCTTCGCCCGAGGGGGCTACGCAGACCCTTGCTCTAGGAAAACAAGCTCAATCCTGAGCAGCATACGAGAACCGTATGCCGCCTCATGAGGGCCTTTACCATCAACGTCCAGCGCCCGCCAGGCGCTCCCGTCCGGTCAAAGACCCTCCGAACAGAGACAGTGCACTGGCCTTTACGACCCATTCAATCAGTCTCACGTTCGAGGAGAACGTTGTTTTCCCTTCTTGCCAGGCTTTGCATACAAGTACGCGCAGCCACACGGCGAGGTTTTTACCGACGAGTATGGTGCTTGGGGGGCACCCTCGCCCAATAAAACCCTCCTTACAGACTGTGCACTGGCCATTACAGCCCATTCAATCAGTCCGAGGTCCCAGGCGGAGAGTGCGCGAGCCTTTACAGCCCATACAACAATCCGCCACACGGCCGCGAGACCGCAGTCTCGCGGCACCCCGTTGGCACGACAACAACGTCTCCCGAAGGAGAGGTTGCTGATCTGCCGCCAGAGTACGAAACGATGGATGATAGATGAGACATCGTCACTAACACGACTCAAACGTGCCCTGTATGAGATGAAAATGGAGAAGAGAGGTTGGCGTCCCCACAGGCTAGTGCCAGTGACGACGCCCACCTCTCCCCGGATGATGGCCCCCCAATCCCCAATAGCCGGAAGGAGTTGTAGCCGTCCGCGGGGTGCAATCCCCATTTGGTGGTTAGCCAACTGGGCCCGCTGGCCCCTCAGACGACTACCCCTCCCCCCGACTGGTATCCGGTTATTGGCCGTTCCGAGATAAAACCCTTCAGGAGGCAGTACCTCCCAAAGAAATTGTATCTCGTTCCGTTTCCAGGGTGCACCAGGCCCGACGGCTGCCGTTCCCCTCGGGACGCATCGCAAAGGGACAAGCAGCCATCAGGCACACGAGGAGGTTACCGGATCTCGCACCCCTGGGAGACCTAACCTTTTTTTTTTTTTTTTTTGATAACGCTGGGGAAACCATCATAGGTACCCCCCTGGTCCCACCCCCTGCGGGGTGGGGGGGAGGTTATGTGGGACTCTAACCGCACTAAAACCCCAGCGTGTGGCCGACGGCACAACAATGAACGGAGTTACGGGCCCGCTTGTCGCATATAACACCGCAACTCCGCTCTGTCGACATCTGCCCCCTCCGAGAGGTGGGGGCAGACCCTCCTCAGGAAGTTTGTTCTTCCATCCTTCCAGGTGACACACATATATATATATACAATTAAAATACAGTAATACAATAAAACAAATAACAACAATAAAACACATAAGATACAATAAAACACATATAAAATAACAACAAATAAATAGAATCACCCCACAATGAGGGCCCCAGATGTTCAAGGCCCTCCGAGCGGAGACGGGGTACGCCGCTGATGGGCTCGTCTCCGTCTCGCTCGCGCTCTCCGAAGCGGAAGAGAGAGCGGATCCGCCTCTCGTTCGCGTTCTTCGGTCTCCCTCTGCGTCATAACAATCTCGCAGAAGGAGACCATCGCCACCCATGAGCTCTCTTTGTCGACCATCGTTTGAAGAACGGTCGACAGCGAAAGGTCAGCTCCAACTTCCGAGACCAACGCTGATCGTGGTCCTGCGGCTCCCGGGCAACTTTCCAGCACGTGTTGCGCCGTCTCTTCAACATGCCCGCATTGGTGGCAGGCCGGGGTCGCTTCCCTTCGCACTACGTTGCACAGGTACCTCCCGAAGCAACCATGCGACGAGAGGACCTGCGTCAGGCGAAAGGAAAGCGACCCGTGCTTCCTTTTGACCCAGCCTTCGAGTACGGGCCGGATCGCCTCTAAAAAGCGGGAGGCTCCGGCCCCCCTCACTGGGCCAACACCAATCCTCCTGCTCCATGATGCCATGGCAGAGTCCCTGGCATCCTCTCTCCATTGGTGTACCTCCCGTGGGACCGGGCGGAGGTCGTCCTCGAGAGCTCGTTTCCTCCGCCAGTACACCGAGGACAGAACCTCGGCCTCGAGATCCCACGGGAGGGACCCTGCTAGAACGCAAGCCACCTCGTGGGACAGCGTGCGGTAGCCTCTGCAGACTCTCACGGCCATTACCCTTTGAGCCCTGAATAGTGGGGCGGACTCTCGGATGTTGAGCGAGTCCGCCCAGATCGGGGCTCCGTACATGGCCATGGACCTCACTACCGCCATATAGAGATGGCGGCAGCTCTGGTTTCCTCCTCCGAGGTTCGGCAGTAGGCGGCCCAGGCTTGCGGCCGTCTTCACCAGTCTCGGGGACAACGAACCAAAGTGGGCACGGAATGTCCATCGACTGTCGAGGACGACGCCAAGATATTTAAGCGTCGAACCGACAGCGATAATCGTGCCTCCCACAGTGATTGTTGTCCCCGCAGGTGGCGCTCTTCGGGGGCCATGAAAGAGGATGGCCTCGGACTTATGGAGCGCCACCTCTAGACCCAAACGCCTGATGCGGGCCACTATAGCCGCGACTGCAGCCGTGGCCAGCACTGTCGCCTCTCGGACAGTTCCGCCTTTGGCCGTGACGAGAGTGTCGTCGGCATAACAGATTATGCCGACACCACGCAGGTTCGCGCCCCTCAACACCCAATCGTACCCGATGTTCCACAGGAGTGGCCCAAGAACGGACCCCTGTGGAACACCGCGCGACATGGGGCTTCGTCCTTCACCATTCTCCGTCGGGTATACTACCTCCCTTTCGGAGAGGTAATCCGCCAAGATCCGCCGTAGGTATTGGGGCACTTTATGATGTTCCAGTGCCCCCAGAACCGTGCTCCAGGGGAGGGTGTTAAAGGCATTGGCGATGTCTAGTGACACCGCCAGCATCACCCCACCACTGGAGCACGCCTCCGCAGAGAGGTCGCGGACGCGAGAAATAGCGTCCACTGTTGAACGGCCCCTCCGAAACCCGAACTGATTGTCGGACAAATCAGGTCCTACATCCTCCAGGTGTTTGACGAGGCGTGCTGCCAAAAGGCGCTCAAGGAGCTTGCACGCCTCGTCAAGTAGCACAATTGGGCGATACCCCGCCGGTTCATCAGCAGGGCGCCCATCCTTCCTCAGCAGCACCAATCGTCCCACTTTCCATCTGCGAGGGAACTTGCCCTCCTGGATGCAGCGGTTCAGCACTGCTCTTGTTCGGGGCTCTAGAAACTCCTGAGCAAGGGCCCACGCGCGGCCAGGTATACCGTCAGGCCCCGGCGCCGTGTTTTTGGCCCGCATCCTGAGCACTGCCGCACCCAACTCCCCCTCCGTGACTTCCGGGACCACTTCTTCTTCTTCCTCGTCCCTTCTAATCACCGCCGGAAAGGGCAGAACAAAGTCAGTTCCCGGGCTTCTGGGGAACAGTCCCTCCACAACGCGCTCCAAGACTGGCGGCGTTAGCGTGCTGGTGATGGGGGGCGTCCAGGGGCGGAGCTTTTGCCTCGCCCACTGGTATGGCCTCCCCCATGGGTCCCTTTCTAGGGACTCCAGCAGTTGTTGCCAGGCCGCTGCCTTGGCCGTTCTTATGGCCTTTCGTAGCTCCTTCGACGCTGCTTTGTAGGCGTCGTAAAGCGCGTCCGACTCTTCAGTGTCGAATCTTCTCCGTCTCCGATATCGCTGGTATCGCCGGCGCCTCGCCACACACCGGCGGCGGAGCTCGGCAATTTCCTCCGACCACCAGTATACCTGGCGCCTGGTGCGAGGGCCTCTGGCCCGTGGCATTGCCGCGTCACATATGCGAGCCATTGCTTCGCACAATGCATCGGCCTCCGCATCCACATCCAGTGGCTGCGAAGACGGGGCATTCCACGCTTGGACGATGGCCGCCTCCCGCAGGCTCTCAAGGTCAAGGCGACCGAGGACCCAACGTGGGCCACCCGCGGGCGGCGGCTCTCTTCTCTGTCTAGTCGTGGACGAGGAGACGCTGAACCGAATATAACGATGGTCCGATAGCGTCTCCTCGTCCACAAGCACCTCCCAATCATGGACGCGCGTGTCGAGCTCGGGGGAGGCGAACGTGATGTCCACAACTGATCCCCCAGACCGCCGCACGCACGTCTCAATGGAACCACGGTTCAGGACACACAGCCCCGTCTCCGCAAGCCACTCTTCCAGGACCTCGCCCTTGGCGTCCCTCGTTGAGGATCCCCACATCGGCGACTTGGCGTTCAGATCTCCTGACACGACTATAGATCTTGGGCGCCTTTGTCCCACCAGGGTCCCCACTTCCCCGAGAAAGTCCTCAAACTCAGTGAGGACCCTGTTGGGAGAAAAGTAGACGCTTACTACTACCACTTCTCCGATACGAGCCGCCACATATCCCTGGCCCCTCACCACATCCTCGAGGGAGGGGGACTGGACGGGCGACTGCGTGGTAATCGCAGCAAGGCCATCAAGGTCTCCCACCCAATCAGATCTGGGTGGGATGCGGTATGGCTCAGCTACCACTCCGACTTTTACAGACCGCTCGGCCAGGCTCTGGAGGAAAACGTCCTGAGCGCCGGCCGAGTGGTTGAGATTCGCCTGGAGGAAAGTTAGATGCATAATCTAACTTTCCTCCATACGTTCCTCCTGCCCCACAGATGTTGAGGGGGGAAGGGGTTGCGTCTGGGCCTTAGCCTCCGTCGCAGCCGTCTTTCGTCGCGTCCTTTTCTTCGCCGGGGACTTGGTGCAAGCCTTGCCCCCGGTCAGGTGGTTAGCCGCTTTGCCTGCAGCTGCACATGCTGTGCAGTGAGGTGCAGCGGAGCACTCCGCAGCTTTGTGGCCTTTTCGACCGCAGCGATGACATTCCTCGCTGCGGTCGACTTCCTCGTTGCATTGTGCCCGGACATGGCCCATGAGCAGGCACCGGTGACAGCGGCGGGGGCGTGCGTCCAAAATCCGGACTTGCGCCGCCACCCAGCCAACCAGGAGCCGGCCACCTTTCTCCACAATTTTCGTCGCAGCAGTTCGGGGGCACCTCACAAAAGATACTCCCATGCCAGCGGCACCCTTCTTTATTTCACCGGCCTTGATGGCCGACGTGTCACACGCACCAGCCTTCGCCAGCGCTTCTACCAACTCCGGGAGGGTGATCGAGTCATCGAGGCCACTCACCCGCAAGTCGGTGGTGATTATCGGCCTCGATACTCGGACATCCTCTGCCTGCTCAAACACCTCCCGGAGCTTAGCCGCCAAGGTATCCGCTTTGCCGTCTCTGTCCACACCAGGGATTTGAAGGATGCGGGCTCCTGTTGCCGCTGTTCTCATCCTAAGGGGTGGAACCCCCATCGACTCCAGATCTATCTGGGTCCTTGCCTCTGCCAAAACTTTGGCATACGTGACGCCCTTGGTCTCCGCCCCCGGTAGCAGCGTGATAACCACGGCTGCTGTGTTCGGGGGGCGAAGTTTCTTCTTCTTGCGCTTCTTCTTCGGCTGCTCCTTCGGGGCCGGCCTTGCGGCATGGTGCCGCGATGCCGACCTGGCATTTTGCGTCCGGACAGGCGCAGTCTTCGGGGGCCGTGGCTCCCGGTTCTTCTTCCGCACTCCTTTGCGGACCACCTCAATCCAGGGCTGCTCAGGAGCCGCTGGTGGCGGTGGTGGCGGTGGAGCTGGAGCGGGGTCTTTCGGGCGAGCAGAGGGCCCAGCAGATGTTGTGGCCGGTTTGCCCTTCGCCTTACTCCCCTTTCCTTTTCCTTTACCCTTTTCAGGGATCTTAGAGGGGGGAGCCTGTGCCAGTGGGGCAATCTCCTGGCTTTTGGCCACTCTCTCCTCTTCTTCTCTCCTACGATCGGCAGCTAGCGGAGGTCTGAGCCTTTTTGCAGGCAGCAGCCGATCTTCCAAGCCCTCGAAACGTGCGGACACCAGGTTCCCGACGTGCGACATGACGGTTCGCAGCACGACTTCAAGACCCGGTTCCTTCTGCGTCGGAGGCGCAGGGGCCGGCACTGGGGTGGCCTGGGCAGTCCGCCACTCGGCCATCTCCCTCCGTAGAACCTGCACCTCATGGGCCAGCTTCGAGTTCTCAGCCTGTAAGCGCGCCACTTCTTCGGTCATTGTCCGCGAGCGGATCTCATCGACCGAGGCTCTTATCGCGTCGGCTGCGTCCTTCAGGGCCTTCACATGCGTGCCCTTCAGCTTGCTCGACGTCTTCGCCACGCGGAAGATGGTCTCTATCGAGTCGGAGACTATCACTTCCAAGTCTTTCGACGGTTCAGCCACGTTGTCCCGTTTGGCCGCAGAGCAGCCCGGGGTCTTCAGGAACGTGGCTGCAACCCTCTCCCTTTTCTCCTTCAGCTCCTTCGCGAGCTGACGCTCAGCCTCGAGCTCAATCTCCCTTTCTATGGTCGCGTTGTAGTCGGCCTTGGCCTTGGCATAGCCCACGTACTCGCCGGTTGTTGGCGGGCGTCCGCGTCCCTTTCGGGCCACCGTCTTTGGCGATGGTGAAACATCATCGTCACCATCGCACGATGTGTCGCGTCCCCGTTTGCGCCACATTCTTCCTTCGATCGACGACCTAGAGGCCCTCGATGTTGCCGACCGACAGCTCTTCATGCTCTTGTCTGAGCCGACTGTCACGCAACTCTCATCCGAGTCGGAATCGGAGAGGCTGCGAGCAACCCGTCCGGCTTCTCCCGGAACCTTCTTCTCCGCCGCTTTCGCGGCCCCGCATCGTGATAGAATCACGCGCGCCTCCTTCATCGAGTGCAAATCGGAGTCCATTTTCTCGCAATTTTCGTCGTTTGTTTGAGGTCCGGAGACCTCATGGCGGTTGTTGCCCCCCCCAGAATACGAGGGGCTGAGTGCTTGCGCACTGGTGGATTCTCCAGTGGGGTTTCCACTGGTACCACCCTGGGGTAGATTGTTCTTTTTACAACTAGCCATTGGTGTTGACATTTTGAGGCATGACGGCCTGACAGTTTTAACAGGCATGACGGCCTGGTGGCGCCCTCGCAACTGGTCACAACCCCACCAGCTACGCATCCCCTGGGCGGGCGCCAGACCACGGGATTGGGCCTCCAAGCGTCATGAGAATGAAAATGAGATGAACAATGAAAGCGAAATGACAACGAAATGAAGACGGAGATGACACATGAACGAAAGATGAAGATGAATGAAAGATGGAGAGGAGAGGGTTGGCACCCCCACAAGCTTGGACAACCTATGACGACACCAACCCACTCCCCAAACAGTGACCCACCCCTTTTCCCCATTAGCCGGGGAGAGCCGAAACCCTCGCGAGCAAATAAGTAAACTTATTTACTGGCGACGGCTTCGCCTCCCCCCAACTCCCCATCCCCCCGTATCCAGTTATTGGCCGTTCCAAGATAGAACCCTCCAAAGGGCAAAACCCTCTGAAGAAATTTTATCTTGTACCGTTACCAGGGTGCACCAGGCCCGACGGCTGCCGTTCCCCCCCGGACGCATCCAAAGGGGACAAGCAACAATCAGACACACGAGGAGGTTACCGGATCTCGCACCCCTGGGAGACCTAACCTAACCTAACCCAGTGCAACCCCCCGCGCGGTACGGATAGCATCTAGCTCCGCGTCGAAAATTCGCGAAAATTAGTAAAATTTAATTTAGAATAATTTTGAGTGTTTCAGTGGCCTCCTAATAGTCCAACGCACCAGGGAAAGTGTGGACAACCCCTCAGCTCCACCAGCTCGAAAGTTGGGAATTGCTGGTCAGCCCGGAATTTCCCGGCGCCCTGTGGAATTTGTGGGAGCTCTAACGGACATTCTACCAGGTTAGTCGAGTGCCCCTTCCTTAAGTGAAACTATTGCAATTTGCACGATTCAATTCCCTTCAGGAATACCGGAGTTACGAGACCATTTACAAAAGTGACGGTTTAAAATTTGAATTCACATTCCTACCCGGTTAAGACACTTATAAAGTGAAAGCGCGCGGGATCGCTTAGTATCCAGAGGTGGAGCCCTTCAGGCCCTCCACGTCACTCTTTAGCACGTAATTTTAGCATAAGTATTAACAAAGTTATATTCACAAACACGCAATAACTCGAGCTCATTCGCGGTGGGTTCACGTTTGCGACACCGGCGAAACACTCCAAACGGGCTGGAAAGGACACCGCTCGCTATAGGAAGTTGTCGATTTAGATATATTGCTTGTAAGTCGTACCGAACAAGTTACTAGTAGTAGAATATCGGTCCGTTATCTGCAACCTTGTTCACGGATGAAATTAGGTTATTACAGCTAACCCCCTCAAGCTGGACATTTCATAATACTTCTTAATTGTGAACCTGGGCTTTCTGTATCTATTAGTCCAAATCTCATTAAAATCGGTTCAGTAACCGCGGAGTTATAGCGTCATTAATAACTGTTTCCGGTTTACCTAGATCTTACGGGACCTCCCAGCCGCGGGCGCCATTAATCGGGCGTCCCGTAACCATCCCATTGGATAGCGTAGCCCCGCCCACATCCCATGGTGAAAGAACCGTTCGAATCGGACCACTAGCGGCTGAGATACGTATTTTTATTGCGAGTACCCGCCCCTTCGGCCGCTCCGCCAATAAAACGACACGGCTAAAGGCGAGTCCACACAGATAGCAAATTCCACCAAAATATATATTTTATATATTTTACTTATTCGGTAGTATTCTAGATAATTATTTACATTAATTTAGCATCTATATAAGTATCATTATTGTTATTATTATTATTATTACTATTTGCCCCCTAATTTAATTAATTTTATATAATTTATTTATTTTACTATTTTACTTATTATATAGCATTCTAGATAAGTATCTAGATTAATTTAATATAAATTTGGTTATAATTATTTTTATTATATATTTTGCCCCCTATTTAATTAATTTTATTTAATTTACTTATTCTACTTAAATAAAACTTTTTATAGCCACGACAGAATTAACGGTCGCCCCCTGCTTTACTAATTTTATGTAATATATCACTTATTTAATAATTTTTATATATATAAAACCCAACTAGGCCCCCCCCTTCTTTAATCGGAAAAATACGCCAGGGCAAAACCATCATCTTCTAAAACTACTTACCTTTAGAATCATAATATAAAAAAAAACCAATAAAAAAATTCCATTGCATGTGAACACGGCACTAGTTTTGTTATCGAAAACGGAAATAGGCGAGTCCGCGTTCACACATTGTCCGTTCTAGTGCCGGCTACTAGCAGAATTATAGTTGGAATTATAGTAACAAAATATTATTTTTGTTATTTTAAGTGTTTCTTTGTACTTTTAGGCAACAGATATTAGGGTCAGAATTCTCCTAAAAGAATTAGATAGAAATATAATATATAGTACATATAATCTATATATAAATATATTATTTTATTTTTATTTTATTTTATTTAAAATCTTTATTTATTTACGGTGGAATTATCTTTACTCGTCCCCCGGGACCTTTACAGCCGAAAACAGAACCAGAAAATATTTTCTAGAATTTTACAGTCACTGTAACTTTTCTGGTTCTGCCACTGGATCCGGCTTAGTGTGAACGCGCACGGCCGCCTGTTATTACATAACATTGTTCACTTTTTGGTATTTTGCTGTGAACTTCGAAAACGGGACTAGTTACGGTTGTTCTGATTGTTGGAGGGGGTAGATATATATTATCCCCTTGTCCTCTTTTTATTAAAATTTTTACTTTCCGTCTCTTTCTACTGCAAACAAACGGACTGACGGAAGTACGCACCTTTGCGACCCTATACCTCGCTAACCAAGCGAGCTAGAGGTATACGGTCAAAAACAAGCAACTTGTAGGAATACTGCCTTTCCCCCCCTATCCCTCAAATCTTTTTGCCCCCCATTTTTGGCCACTTTTTGGCCTTACAAAAATTTGGCCACTGAATTCACTGAGAACGGTGCATCGCCCGACTCATCGGATCAGTGAACCTCTTGTGGCCACCCTCTCCCCCCCCCCCCCGACCATTTTCACCCCCCCCCCCCGTTTATCGAAAATTTTATTTTTACTTTTTGAATTCTATTGTTTTCCTTTTCTTTGTGTTTTCCCATTTTGTTCTCCCAATCCGTCTCTTGTACCTTCTCCTTTCTCACCACCATGTCCTCAAGGTCCACATCGACCAGAGTGTCGGCTAAGAGCCGCACGAGCAGGGCGGCCCCGCGACCGCAGAAACAGACGCCGTCTCTGGGGTGCACGGAGGACGCTCCACCGACCGCCCCACTGACCATCACAGTTACGGCTCCCACTGCTGGGGATGGAACAGCCCACTCGCCTGGCGTCTCCGAGGATGCCGGAGGCTTTACATCGGTCACCGTCGTGGGGCACATGGCCGGGCGGGCCTCCCTAGTGGAGGAGATTCAGGGCGCCGCGTCGCCTTCGATCTCGGAGGAGCGCCGTCTCCTGGAGGGACGGAGCGACGCCTCCGAGGCTAACACCGGACCCAGCGGGCATACAATCAAGCCTACTAGACACCCGGCCACTAGGACGAGGGCCCACAAAACAGAGGCCCTCAGGAGGATGGCTCTGGTGCAGGCCGGCGAACAGAGAGCCGAGCTCTCGGACGCTCCCTCGGGCCCGCCTTCTACCGTGGACTTCGAGGTCTGCTCGGAGCGCACGCGCCAGGAGCTGGACGAGGACCTGGACCGGCTGGGAGTGGACCGGCCCACTTCCCGCACCGACGATGAGTGGTCCGATGTGGTGAGCAACTCAAGCAGACGCTCCATGCTCCCACCAACACAGAAGCGGGCCGGACTGCCTATGGACCAGGCTACAATACGGGCGAACGAGCTTTTACAGGCGGGAAAGGAGGCCCTGGAGAAGGCCGGCAATATGAAAAGGGAAAGTAAGGTGGAGGCCCATGAGAGCTTACAATCCCTTTACGAGCTGGCTCTGTCACTCTCTGACTCGCGCTCTCGACACAGAGTGGCCCTAGAGCAGGAGAGGACTCGAGCCGCAAGAGAACTCGTAATGGTTGAACGAGCGCACACGAGGCAACTCTCCGAGCTGCACGCCTCCCTTGCTCAAAAACTGGTTGAGACAAAGACACTCTCGGAAAGGGGCCTCAAGGCAACCGAGACCATCCAAACGTGGCTCAACTTCGAGCTCGACGGGCCTCTGAAGGCCATCAACGGTATGAAAACCCAATTTGAGGCGATACAGACTATGATAAGCCCCGAGACGCGTCCCAGCTGCATTGCTCAGAAGGAAATTAAGGCGCTTGGCGACTGGATGTCGGTTATGCGGGCCGAAATAAACAACTTGCAGGACTCCTTTAACTGCATCATCCACCGTAAGGAGAACCCAGAGATCGTCCCCCCGCCTTCACCGCCTACTGCACCGGCTCGGGAAGCCCCTGAGCCCAGACTCGAGCCGGTTTTGATCGAACTAAAAGCGCTTCGCGCGGAAATGGCGGAACTACTAAACAGACAGCCCCCGCCACCACTCAACGAGGCAGTAATAAGAGAAGGGACAAACGGAGAGCTGCAACCGGTTAGACAACAGCTCCGAGAGATTGGCAGGACCCTCGAGGATATCAAGGAAAGCAAGCAGGCCGACCTGGCTACGATCATCCATGATCAGACCTCCGGCCTGGGAACCGAGATGGCCTTGGTCGATCTTGGAGAAAAGATACGATCTGTCGAGGCCACCGTGGCGCATGCGGTCGACTCATTAGCCCGGAAGGTCACCGACCAACAGGTGACCCAGGCGGCAGACCGCCCTTGTACGACGCAAGTTCGGCCACCCGCACCTCGTACGTTTGCCCAGGCCGCTGCCGCGGCGCCCAGGTTCACCATAATGGTGGAATCCGCAGACCCTCGACACACCGGCGACGAAATTATTAATAAAATTAAGACCGGCGTGGACGTGGTGAACCTGGGGGTAGGCATCAGCGGCCTCCGCAAGTGCAGGAATAGCCGGGTGGCCATCTCCGTGGCGTCAGAAGAGGAACGCGGCCGGATGGGGACCGCTATCAAGAAACTGGGCCACCAATTTACAGTCACCGAGCCCAAAGCAAGAAATCCGCTGCTTCGTCTGGTGGGAGTCATCCCGGACATGACGGACGCCAAGGTGGAGGAAGCCCTGCAGAAACAAAACCGCAGTCTGCTCTCGGATGTGGAGCCTGGGCAACTATATACGAAGGTCATCAGGAGAACCAAGGGACGAGGCGGCGCCGTCAACAATATTATCGTGGAAGTGAGCCCGCCCGTCTGGAGCGGCCTGAAGGACCGCAGGGTGCGCCTGGGCTACCAGATCGTCCCAGCTGTGGACCAATCACCATTAACACAGTGCTACAGATGCATGGGATTCGCGCACCGTGCTAGCGATTGTAGGGCAAGCGCGGCTGTGTGCGGTTACTGCAGTCAAGGGCATGACACTAGAGGCTGCCCCAACAGAGACGGACCGCCGACCTGCACGCACTGCAAGGCCGGGACAGACGGCCCCGCGGACTCCAATCACCCCGCATATAGCACGGAGTGTAGTGAGTGGAGAAAGTGGGACCGGATATCCCGGCTCGGGGTAAGTTATTGCTAAGGTGGACACGGGGGCCTCTCAGTCAACACGTATAAGGGTCGCGCAGGTAAATTTGGGAAGGGGCAGGGCCGCGATGCAGGAATGCCTGCACGAAGCCACTAGGCGGGGCTTTGCTATTATTTTAGTGCAGGAGCCTTACGTGGGTGCGAAAGCGCACATAACATCTTGCCAGGGGTACCGCGTTATTCAAAAGGTTACGATAGATGCAAACAAGCCCGTCAGGGCGGCGATCATTGTCTTAGATCCCAACGCTCAGTACGTAGAAAATCACGACATAATCACCGAGGACGTGGTAGGGGCATCCATTGTTATAGGTAGTGCTAGGGTGGGCTTTGTTAGCTTTTATCTGGACAAGGGAAGGGACATTGAAGAAGGAGTCGCGTCGATCAAAAACGCCGTCAGCAAGATGGACACCCGGGACATTGTCGTCGGTGGAGACGCCAACGCACGGAGTCTCTGGTGGGGCTGTGAGGCGGAGGACAGCAGGGGAGCGGCGTTGGCAGAGTCGCTGGCTGAGCTGGATTTGGAGGTGGCCAACACCGGCAGCGTCCCTACGTTCCATGTCTTCAGGAACGGGCAGGCGTGTTCTAGTATTGTGGACGTCACGGCCTGCACTGCAAACATGCTACACCGGATCGGGGAGTGGAAAGTCGACGAGGACTTCTGCACTCTCTCCGACCACAGGCCTATCCTTTTCAACATCACCATAGGCAGAGAGAGTGCAGGAAACATGGTTGAACCCACCACACGGAAGTTTAATACGTCGAAAGCGGACTGGACCCGATTCGGCGAGAAGCTCACTCGCCTACTACAAGAGCGTGACGTCACAGTAGCTCGTGTCGGGGAGGCGGCGACAGGCGAAACCGTGGACAGCCTGGTCCGCGCCTACACCGAGTGCGTCACGGAGGCGTGCGACGCAAGCATCCCGCGCGCCGGCGAGAGAAAGATGAAGGTGGCGGGAAGCTGGTGGGGCCCCGAACTCAGGGAGAGGAAAAGGGCCATGATCCGCCTTAGGAAGAAAATTGGGAAGGCCAACCCCCGCAGGAAGCCCTACGTCATTAAGGACTACACGGACGCGAGGGACGCATACAAGCTTGAAATAGAAAGCACCGCAACAAGGAGCTGGAAGGACCTCTGCACAAGCGAAATAAAAGAAAATGTTTGGCAGAGGTCCTACAGAATCATGAAATTGGGCGCCGCCAAGGCCGAAGATAAACACCTCGTGTCGTCGGACGGGAGCACGCTTGGAGCCAGGGAGTCGGCCAAGCTGCTGGCCGACACCTTCTATCCAGACGACGACCCAGGAACCGACACACCGGAGCAGGCGGAGACAAGGGCAGCTGTGGGGAGGAGCACTACCATCTTGAACTCGAACCAGTCGCACCCCATCATCCCCTTCACCGAAACGGAAATCGCCGCAGTCTTCCGGAAAATGAGCCCCAAAAAGGCCCCAGGGGGAGACGGGCTAACATCGGACATATGCCACAGAGCCTATATGGCGAGTCCGAGTCTCCTCCTGGCGCTGTTCAACCGGTGCCTCGAAGTGGGACATTTTCCGGCGGACTGGAAGACGGCAATCATCAAGGTCATCCCGAAACCTGCGAAGGAAGACTACACGAAGCCGCGTTCGTACAGGCCGATCGGACTGCTTCCTGTGCTTGGAAAGGCGTTAGAAAAGCTGTTTGTGAACCGCGTCCAATGGCAGCTCGCCAAGGAAGACCGCCTCAGCAGCCGGCAGTACGGGTTCACACAGCAGAGAAGTACAGAAGACGCCCTCTACGACGCGATTCAGATGGTGGAGCGAGCCCGCAATAATAAGAAGATCGTGGTGGTCGTCTCGCTGGACATCGAGGGCGCATTCGACAACGCGTGGTGGCCCGCGGTCCTGCAGCAGCTGGAGGAGAAGGCCGTGGATCGCTCAATCCTA